>JAOQMR010000007.1:3388203-3399257 GCA_027563865.1 Erythroxylum pelleterianum | reverse complement strand
TATATATAGGACAACTTTAGTTGTGATTGCACCTTGATTTCATTGCGATCGCACCTGCCTTCCTTGTGAGCGCACCCGAAAGCTTGACTCTTTTGACCATAACTTTGTCATACGACCTCCAAATGATATGAGTTTTGAACCAAAAGATTACTAACACATTTCTCCATCTCTACATAGAAATCTATAGCTTTTGGGATTGATTTGAAAAAGATTGATTGAATCAAATAAGGGTATCAGTAGGAAGAGTATTAATTGGAAATTTTACTGAATATACTTCAGTATTTTAATCATATCTTGTTCTATAGAGCTCCAAATGAGATGATTCTTGATTCTTAATAAACTAGAGACACATATCTACAAATGTTCTGGAGAAGTCAATTTGTAATTCTGGTTTGAAAGCTTCCAAAATCTACTCTGAAGTTGAAGCAATGAGTTTGATTATGGTGACTGACTAGTATGGGCACGCCACTCTTGTGGAATGATGGCTAAGATGAACAAATGACGATTATTGGGATTTCATTGAAATGGACCTACAAGGTAATATGCTCACGTTTTATGACTTTAAATGTTAGGCTCTGAAAACGGGGTCCAACATACTATGTTTTTTAGGTGTTTAACATGTTTTTAGGCTTTTATTAGATGATTATTATATGTATAGGTTTAGAATTTTGTTAATATGAGTGTTTGTTTATATTCTCATTTTCTTAATTTAGAGTATGTATTCAATCTTAATTTTATGTTTGATGAGGTGTTTTTTTTGTGTTTATTAGTGATGGAAATCAAATAATTGAGGAACAAGGAAGATGAAGCTGTTTGAAGGGTGTCATGATTGTGCCTTAGGCGTATGATCATGACTGTCGTGCACGGGGTCACATGGTCTCCACCATGATCATGCCTCATGAAGCACGATCATGACAGAGAGGAATTTTCCAAGAGCATAATGATGAGGAATTTTCTAGGAGCACGATCGTGGTAAGCACTGGCCAGGCACAAGTTTTTCATCTGTTTAGGGTTTGGGGGTATTTTTGGAACCAATCAAAGTGGGAAAACCATAGTTACATCTCCAAGACCCTAATACACTATTTAAGGACACGAATGACATAAACAATGCAGTAACCAACACCAAAGAGTGCATCAAATGTAGGAGATCAAGAAGAACAACTAATAATTTCAACTTTCTAGATCAAGACCTAAAAAAATATCTTCTTTCCTTTAGTTATTACATTATTCTTAATATGTGATCTGAACTCCAAGATGTTAAACATGTTCATGAATATCTAAATTTTATATTAGGATTTATTCTTGATTTATTTTCTAACTTTGATTGTTTTATTTCAATAAATATTCTGGTGTTTGTGATAATTATGTATGCTTATACTTAACACAAATCGAGAGAGTGGGTAAAAGTAATCAGATTAGATTTTACAACAAGAGTTGGTAGCTTAATAAACTCTCAATTATCAAATTAACAATCATTTGAAGAGATATTTTGTTTGAGAAATTAATTATCTATTAGATAACTTCAGATCTAATTGAATAAGTTAGGGAAAGTTTTATGAATCGATAGTACAAATATGGAATTTCTAATTCAATTAGGGTTATTTGATTAGGTATTGAGAGAG
Organism: Erythroxylum pelleterianum; assembly: GCA_027563865.1. Lineage (NCBI taxonomy): Eukaryota > Viridiplantae > Streptophyta > Magnoliopsida > Malpighiales > Erythroxylaceae > Erythroxylum > Erythroxylum pelleterianum. The sequence continues at coordinate 3,397,635 of JAOQMR010000007.1, read as the reverse complement.
AGTAATCAATACCTTAGCACATCTAGGATCAAAAACATAATTGATTCAACAATAGTTAAGGAAACAAAACAAGGAAAGAATAAGTGCTAAGTATTCAATCTTGATCACAACCCTAATTTTATTTGGTAGCCCATTGTCATTTGCTTTATTTGCTTTTTTATTATTTTATAATTTCCGCTATTATTCTAATCAAATTTTGAATACCTTAGACAAAGTTAGGTTTAAATTGTAATCCTTGAATAATCCTCGTGGGAATGATAACCTTATATATTATAAGATACAATTCGTATATTTGTGATGCATTTGAGGGTTTTATTTGATATAAAACTTACTCAACAATGTTAGAAAATTTTAAGAAGTTCATGTGGTTAACTAGCAATTTCATATAGGGCACTTTAATATTTTAATGATTGCTAAATCTTCCTTTGACATGTACTTGATGCTAGGTATTGTATAAGAATTAATTTACACTTTTCATTTTTGTAAATGGGACGAGATATTTGAAAGAGTTGTCAAAGAACTCAAATTTAATCTTTGATTTTCTAAACTATTGTAGTAGTCATAAAATCAGTTCTAATCTCGTGAGAACTAAATATCGATTTTCTAATTTCAAGTGGCAAAATGAAAAGGGGGTATGATTAATTAATCAATAAACTAAACAAGAAATCAAAATTAATGAATTAAGTATAGGAGTGAGAAATTCAATTTTACCTAACTTTGTTTAAAGAGAATAATCTGATCTAGTTCTAACTATAATCAATATTCTGAAAAGAATAAATTTTCATAGCTCAAGCGTTTAGACTGAAACCTATTAGGATAGCTATAGTAAGTATTAATTTCCCCAAATTAACTAATTCATACCTAACATTCAATCAAAACTTACTTCTAACTGATTGGGCATGATAACATTCCACATCAATTAAATGTTTAGAATAAGTATGATGAAAAAGACTAAACCTTAAAGTAAATAATTGAGATAGTTGTAACCATTTAATTTAATTTTCTTGTTTCTCCTGATTTGGATATGCGAATACATAAATAGTTTACTTGCAACTTGTAACAATCATTCATAAAAATTATGGATCACTAAACTTATGAATAATAACAGAATAATTAACACTAAATTAATTTGCAAGATCAGACAATAACAATTAATCATAAAATAGAAGAACAAGAAATAAAAAAATACTTAAAGTAAAATTTAGGTTTAAAACAAAACCTCCAGAAATTTCAAATGGAATTTTAATTCCTCTTGAATTAGAAAATTCAGATTTAGAAAATCATGGCTATCTTTCCATGCCAAAATAGAAGGAAAAAGATAAAAGAATTGAGAATAAACATTTTTTTGCCTCTAAAATAGTTGTCTATAAATATTCCAAAGATAATGATTAAAACAAATTAGAATATCTATATAATATGGATAAAAATAAAGCTTCTTAATTATAATAAAATTACTCTTAGGTGTGATCTCATATTATCAATTTTAAAATCTACCACCTTTTGTTCCAACTTCATAGAGCTTGTGGCTTTGACCATTGATGGTAAAATTGCATATTTCAAACCAAAGTTAGTCCAATCTCCACTTGTCACCTCTTAAAACAAATTAAACATCAATTTTAACAATTAAATACCAAATAACCAAAAAAAGAAATAAGTCTAATTAATATGATGTAACAATATATTGTGATTTTAAATTAATTACCTTTTTTAGTTTGAAAATTTGTTATAATGAGATGTTTGGAAAATATGATCTAATATAGGTAGGAGAACAGGTAACTTTGATGCAATAAGTAGAGTTTATAACTTCTACTTCACAATCAATTACTATTAAGGATCCCAAGCTTTAATGCCTAGCTGGAGTAGAAATCCAACCTTCTGTGCTACTTATAGAGTAGCCAACTCACCCTCTTACTAACTTTGTGACTAAAGCTTAGCTGAAGTGATACAAGGCCCTACATATGAAGAAATTTAAGGAACATATAGATTAGGGTGCCTAGAGGGAGTTGGACTTAGAGACTTGGATGCTGAGGAAAATTAAGTTTGATAACTTATTGCAGGTTTTTAACATTAAAGAGTCATCATATCAGGAGTTAGTGCTGGTGTTTTTGTGTACTTTCTAAGTTTACTTGATCATCCAATTGTAGTTAGGGCTATAAGTCATCATTACATTTACAATCAATTTTAATTATATGAATAGTTCTATACTAAGGAGTACATGCGTACTATGCATTTTGATATGAATAAAACTAATTTGCATTACCTAGGGTTCCACTTGGCCAAATTTTGGCATATAATGGCCTCAATAGATACTTTATCACCCATAAGGTCCAAAATTTCCTTTTTTTTGGCCTTGATTGGCAAATTAATTATCCATTCCTTATGTGCTTGATGTGATAGTATAGGCGTAGTGACCTACGAAGAACTATTCTTTACATATTACATATGTAATCGAGTTCAAATACATATAGGCATGTTTTTATTTAACTTATCAAGGGTTACTTGTATTGATTTTCACTCCCGATAGATTTATTTTGAACTATGATAGCCAAAGCTTGTTTTCAAGAGGATTCCACCAATTTGATCGTTATTTGAGTTTTAAATTTTATTTCACAAAAATCCAAAAGAATACTTTTATATACTTTTCTTTTGATTAGTCAATTTAGCAAAGTTTTACCAATGATTGCTAGCTTGAGGTCTTTCTTTCTCATGTCAGGCTTAGATATGAATCCGACTAAAAGCCACTTCTTCCTATCGCCAGAGATATTTTTCTTAACTCCTTCACTAGAAAGGTTGTTAGGTCTTAAGAGAGGCAGCCTCCCCATTAAATATTTGGGGGTTCCACTAATCACTGGGAGACTCTCTAGAAGGGATTGTAGCCCTCTTTTGGAGAAACTAGAAGCTAGAATTAATAAGTGGACCAATAAATCCCTTTCCTATACTGGTAGGCTTCAACTGATCAATTCGGCGCTTTCATCCTTTCAAGTCTATTGGTCTTCCATATTTATCCTTCCTTCTTCTATCCTTAAGGATTTAGAGGCTAAACTTAGGGCTTTTCTTTGGTCCGGGTCGACTACTTCTACAACCAGTGCTAAGGCCAAATGGTCTAATATTTGTCGATCCAAAAAGGAAGAAGGATTAGGTATTAAACACTTGCCTACTTGGAATTCTATGTTACTTAACAATAGGATTTGGATTTTGTTTAATGATCCTGAAGCACTTTGGGTGAAATGGGTTCATTCAATTATATTGAGGAGGGGCAATTTTTGGAGCATCCAACAGTCTAGCAATAGTTCGTGGAGTTGGCGGAAAATTTTATCTGTGAGAGATCAATTAGGGAACCAATTTAGATTTAGGATAGATAATGGAGTTTCTACTAACTTTTGGTAGGATCCATGGCATCCGCGAGGCATTCTCCAGCACTTCTCTACTACAAGGGCTATTAATGGTTCTGCACTGACCATGGCAGCCATAGTGTCTGAGGTGATCAGGAATCATATGTGGAGCTGGCAAGAGCTCATAACTGAGACACTGGGTTCATTGCATCATATTCCTTACCAACCCAAGACATCTCAACCAGATTGTTTAGAGTGGTTAGCTGGGTCCCCCAATCAGGTTGCGTACACCAACTCTTTAGCCTATACTTTTCTTAGACCCCCCACACAAATCCGTCCTTGGCATTCCCTAGTTTGGTAAAGGCAACAGTCCTCAGTGCTCCTTCATCTTATGGTTGGCCTTCTGTGGCAAATTACAAACTAGAGACCGTCTTCCCTTCCTTCAAAGCCCTAACCATTGCTCCAAGACAATGAAACCATATCCCATTTATTCTTTGCCTGCCCTTATTCCAAATCCATGTGGGCCTATTGCCTATCCTATTTCCATCTCACCATCCCTCCATATCTCACTCTCCACTCTATTTCCCATTGGTTGAACCAATCCCATTCTCGTAGCCTTCCCACTGTCCTCCCAATTATCTTTTCCTCAGCAGTCTACTCTCTTTGGAAAGAACGCAATGCCAGGTCTTTCAAAGATGAAACTATGGAGGTGAGTGGGTTGATAGCTAGGGTTCTCATCCAAATTCAGGAGCAACTCGGAGTAAACACTAAGTGTAGGTAAGGCAAGAGTGTTTTCTTTTTCCTATCTTCTCTATGCAGTTGCTATTTCAGGTACACAATTTCCAGGTGGACAATGACGGCAGAGTAGGTCACTCTACAGCAATCCCTCCATGGTAGAGTCTTTATCTAATAGGTTCTAGGCCAAACAGAGGCAATCCACTCCAGCAGTCCATTCAATGCGAGCAGAATCCTCTTAGGAAAGCAGTTCACTTTATAGTTTCTTTGTTTGGTTTGAGTGTTTTGGTCTAACTATCTGTGCTCTCATTTGGAACATAGCACGTTGGTCCCTCTACTACTTGTTTCAGTCTTCTTGGTCCTTTCAGCATTTTGGGTCTCCGGGAGACTTAGGGTCTAGCCTTGACGCTTGATGTACTGCGATTTTAGAACCTTTTTCTTCTTGGTGTTTCTTTTGTTCAGGGGGTCTTGTTCTCTACTTTGTTGTGATGAGAGTTCTAACTCTCTCTAGCCTGTACGTACTATCATTTATCAATTTCATTCTCTTACTAATTTAACAAAAAATGTTTTACCAATGATTCATTCTCTTATCAACTTAATTTGCATTTTTGACAATTAGGCTAGCTTAGACTTTTTGCGCTAGGTTTCAATTAAGTGAGACGACCCGAGATTGCATCCTATATTGCAATCCTTGGAATTAAATTTTTGATTCAATTTCCAAGGGATTAATCTAAAGATCAAACGAGAGCTGATCAAAATGGCGCTGTTGCCAGGGAACCAAGCAATTGGTTTTCTTTAGGTTAGCCGTTGTCATTTTAAACTGTGGTTGATAATAGGAATCTTTCCTTTTACATTTAATTTTGGATAGTTTAATTTTTATACTTGTCTATAGTATAATTTTTAATTTTCCTTTGCATAGCACACATTTAGAAAACGCAAACAAAAGCATACTTTCACACTTTGATTTTCCATACTTAGCATCCTTCATACATACTCTTACACTCCATACGCTCACATCCTTCACATTTCACCTTTTAGTTGACTTTGTGTGATTGTGAGTAAATTTGGTTACAATTTCTTTCATTTTAATTATTTTTGTGCATGCCCCGGAGAGTTAGACTTGTTCCTTTCCAACCTGAGATCGAGAGACGTTTCAGGAAAATTAGAAAAGAGAGGAAAGAACAAGAGAGAAGAACGGTAGTTGTGGACGAGACAAAGAGTGATCAGGGTTGAGAATCTAGCTTTTATGCAAAATCCTAACTTTCATGCAAACCAACCTAGAAATGGTGATAATGGAGGAAATGGTGAGCATGAGAGAGTTGGAGAGAACAATAGGAATCAAAGACGTAGAACTATTAGGGAATCGACAACTTCTGATGTGAACTATGATCCATTTACTGCTGCTTGCCCTAATTTCGATGTTAATTTTGAAGTAAAAGGCTTATTGATTAATTCCCTTCTTAAATTTCATGGTTTGGAAGGAGAGGATCCATATATGCACCTACAATCCTTGTCTATGATCTGTCAGAGTATGAAGCCAGTGGGAGCATCATTAGACCAAGTTCTATGGAAGGTTTTTCATCTATCCCTGGAAGAAAAGGCACGGGAGTGGTACATGAGTCTCCCAAGGAATGCGTCGAATGCCTATCATAGCTGGACCAATTTGAGGAAGGCTTTCTTGGAAAATATTTTCCCGCCTCAAGAACTTCATCAATGAGGAAGGAGATTTATTCAACAAAGCAAGATTATGATAAATCTCTTTATGGTTACTAGAATCGCTTCCAAGATTTTCTATCAAGATGGCCCCATCACCAAATTCCTGATGAGCAGTTAGTACAATACTTTTACAATGGGTTGAGCTCTGAGTAAATTTCAATAAGGAGGAGGAACTAGAATTTCTACTAACCAATTCCCCAACCAACAACAAGCTCTGATGGTCCCAGCAAAGGAGGACACTAATCAACTACTTCACAACATGATGACTTTGATGAAGGAAGAAAGAGATTCTACACTAATCAATTCAATGCACTAGCTACTCTCATCCAACAGGATTCCTCTAAGACATCTGCTCGATTCAATGCTTTAGAGAAGAGAATGGAGCAATGGGAAACAAAGGCAGAAAATATCAACTTATATGTGGCCCAATTATCCAACAATTTGAGCGAGAACCAAGCAAGAAGAAGTGGAACAATTCTTTCTAACACGGTGATGAATCCAAAAAGTCTGACTGCAATTTCCTTGAGAAGCGGGAAATAAGTGAGGTTTGATCCTCAAGAAGAGGAAGCATGTGATGAGGAAAGTGAGAGTGAAGAAGCACCTCTACCAAAAGAAAGAATCAAGAAATCTGAGAGTGTCAAGGAAGAATCATTATTGAACGAAAAGAAGTTTGCATCGAAAAATAAGGGAGCTACTTCAGAGAGTTCCAAGGAAAGAGCTAAACATAGAGAATCAAGCAAGCAAGACGGCCAAGGTAAGGAGGTTAATCTTCAAGACCTTCCTTTTCTGAATTCATATTTAATGAGAAAACGTATGATTGAAATTAAGCATGAGAAGGATATGATTGGTCTATTTGAAAAAGTAGAAGACAACGTTAACTTGCTTTATTTAGTGAAAAGAGTTCCAGCCTATGCTAAATACCTTAAGGACTTGTGCACAAATAAGAGAAAGTTTAGGCCCAATGAGAGAGTCCAAGTGAGCTCGAATGTGTCTGTCCTGCTCAAACCTCAAATACTTGTGAAATGTCAAGACCCTGGATCTTTCACCATTCCATACACTATTAGGAAAGTAGCTATAGGAAGAGCTTTATTAGATCTAGGGGCCACTATTAATGTGACACGAAAGTCTGTCTATCAATCCTTAGGAGTAAAGAGTTTGAAACCCACATCTGTTGTGTTACAATTAGCTAACAGATCATTTAGGCATCCAGTGGGAATTATTGAAGACATCCTGGTCTAGGTAAAAGGTTTAGTATTTCCTACTAATTTTTATGTACTTGATATGTCTTCTAATGTTATGCAGCATACTTCTTTAATTCTCGAGTGACCTTTCTTGAGGACAGCTAGTACCATGATCAGCATGAAAGAAGGTAAGATCACCATGGAGGTAGCCGATCAATAGGTAAGATTCAATATGTATGAAGCTATGAAGCAACCCCATGAGGACTATTCGCTCCTAGAGGTTAATATGCTTGATGTTGTTTTTTATGATGCCTGCCCTGAACTTGAATTGCCAGAGAATTCCTTTGATTCTGATTTATGTTCACTTGAATTTAGGGAAAGGTTTCTTGTCAGTATTTCAGGTTATTTAGACTTTGCAAGAATTGATGTTGATGTGGAAATGGCCGAAGGAACTGGACCTCACTACCAACGCTTCATTAAGAAAAGCAGGGAAGTTTGGCCCAAGTCGCTGCCGAACCGGATATCCAGGAAAAGGGCCTCACATCAGAGAAAAGAGGGAGTGATGTTTTCTCTCTTGAACTTCATAAATTAATTCCTTCCATTGTTCAACCCCCTGTTCTTAACTTAAAACCCTTACCGACTACATTAAAGTATGCCTTTCTTGAAGCTAATGAGCAATTACCTGTAATAATTGCCAATTCCTTGTCTGACACTGAGGAAGAGAAACTCTTAAATGTATTGAGGGAACATAAGAGGGCTATAGGGTGGACTTTGGCAGATATACCTGGAATTTCCCCTGCTATTTGCACATATAGGATCTTGTTGAATGAGGGTTCCAAGTCTGTAAGGCAGTCTCAGAGGCGACAAAACCCACTAATTTTAGATGTAGTTAAGAAAGAAATCACCAAATTGTTAAGTGTTGCGAAAATATACCCAATTTATCATAGTGAATGGGTTATTCCAATACACGTAGTGCCAAAAAAGAGTGGGATCACGGTGGTCAACAATGACAGAGATGAGCTCATTCCCACCAGGGTGCAGAATTCGTGGCGTGTATGTATAGATTATCGAAGGTTAAATGATGCTACGCGCAAAGACCATTTCCCCTTGCCCTTTATTGATCAGATACTAGAAAGGCTTGCTGGAAAATCACACTACTGTTTTTTAGATGGTTCTCTGGGTACTTTCAAGTGCCTATCACAGCAAAGGACTAAGATAAAACCACCTTTACATGTCCTTTTGGCACCTTTGCATATCGAAGGATACCTTTTGGTTTATGTAATGCTCCAGGGACTTTTCAGCTTTGTGTGATGGCTGTTTTCTGTGAATTTTTAGAAGAGGGCATGGAAGTTTTCATGGATGATTTAACAGTTTATGGTGATTCTTTTGATGCTTGTCTCTTTAGCCTTGTAAAAGTTTTAAAAAGATGCATTGAGAATAACTTGATTTTAAACTTCGAAAAATGCCATCTCATTGTCAATGAAGGTATAGTGTTAGGTTATTTGATTTCTAGCAAGGGGATTGAGGTCGATAAAGCTAAAGTTGAGGTAATATCTTCTTTGCCTTATACTGCCTATGTTCGTGATATCAAATCATTCTTAGGTCTTGCACGATTTTATAGGCGGTTCATAAAAGATTTTAGCAAAATTGTGTTACCTCTCTCCAAGCTTTTATAGAAAGATGAAAATTTTGAGTTTGATGATTCTTGTAAAAATGCCTTCGACACATTAAAATCAAAACTCATTTCTCCACCCATTTTAGTTGCTCCTGATTGGAACTTACCTTTTGAACTTTCATGTGACGCTTCTAATTGTGCTATAGGGGCTATGTTGGGCCAACGAGAGGAGAAATTGGCAAGAGTGATCGCTTATGCCTCTAAAACACTGGATCCAGCTCAAACCAACTATATAACAACTAAGAAAGAACTATTTACAGTAGTGTTTGCTCTAGAAAAATTTAGACAATATCTATTAAACTCATATGTAGTCATTTTCACTGATCATGCGGCTATTCGATATCTCTTAAAGAAACCACAGTCGAAGCTTAGATTGATACGGTGGACATTGCTTCTCCAAGAGTTTGATATTGAGATAAAGGATTGAGCTGGCGTGACAAATCACGTAGCTAACCATTTGAGCAGGCTACCCGATGACACACAGGGAGTAGACTCTCCTGAACTGACTTGCGATTCCTTTCCCAATTCAGTTATATGTGCTTCAGTTTTCAAAGAACCTTGGTATGCACATATTGTCAATTACCTTATTACTAAACTAACTCCTCATTTCATGTCACAGGCGCAGGTTCAAAAGTTAAAAAGTAAAGCTCGACACTACATCTGGGATGACCCTCACCTTTGGTGTTGGGACCCGACCCCGGAGCCCCAACTATTCGGAACAGAACCACAATCGAGGACCTTTGGGCCCTCGGAACAAACGAGATATATAACTTGCGGAAGCAAACGAATCTTA
>JAOQMR010000007.1:3344046-3356942 GCA_027563865.1 Erythroxylum pelleterianum | reverse complement strand
AAGGTTTTTAACGAGGCAACACCAAATGCGTATAAAGGCCAGATAAGAAATAATTATATGGCACACCAAGGGGGAGTATTATAAAAGATAGAAATAATATGGTGTGCCACTTAATAGTTAGTGCACCACTTAATAGTTAGTGTGCCACTTCTATTATTATGATAGTATTTTATTAGAAATTTTGCACTATAAATAAAAGAGTAAACTTGACGTACAAGATACCAATTTGTAAGAAGAATTCTATTTTCCTTTCTCAAATATTCTTAAGTTTTAGCTTCGGTTTTATAACAAATCCCATGTTTTTGGGCAATAATATCAGTTAACAGCTCATGCCAACACATCTTAATGGAACAGCTGTGTTGAAGATGAATTAAACGTGAGACATTCATGCTCACTGTACTCAATTCAACCTTAATTTATCCATCTCATTATATGAAATTGCAGGTAGGATTGCTTTGTAAACATTTGGAGTTGTTTACAGAGAAGTAAGAGGTTGATTGGGTAAACTCCAAACACGTGTAGCAGCACTACTCGATTGCTTGATTCTTAAAGAAGCCAAGTCCAAAGCAGCTACGCAAGAGATCCCATGACCACACGTAAGCTTAGATTCTTGTGGACCCCTTTCGTTAATAACTCTGTACGCAATAGTTAATTCATATTAACGTACATGTCGGAGACAACTTTTCCGACCCATTCTCCAGCTACATTTCCTTTCGCAAGTCACACCACATGGAGCCTCTGTCCCCAGCTTTGGATGTCTCCCCAATCTTTCCCACTAAGCCCTTCAAACCCTCTTCGTTACCGCCCTTCCCATTGCCATTTTCAGGCTCAAGACTGCGCACGGCAACTTATGCGAGACATAAATCCAGTTTGTCTGTCACTGTGTCCTCAGTGGCTAAAACAGAGTCCCAGGAACAGCCAGACCACCGCCCTTTTATCAAGTCACTCGGTAAAGGGATTGTCGGCTTTGCAGCTACTGCCGCTGCTCTGGCGTCGGTTTGTTGCGACTCTCCAGCCTTTGCGGAGTCCCTAACGGTCGCTTTTCCCGTTTCCCGCGTTCGAGAGGTGACCAGTTTTTATTGATTTTCTCTTTTTAGTGATTTTGTTGGGTGAATGGTTGATTAGTTGTTCTGAGTGAGTATAATGTTTCTTTGTTAGGTGAATACAGTTCAAAGAACGCTCGTTGAAGCTTGGGGTTTGATTAGAGAAACATTTATTGACCCAACTTTTAATCATCAAGGTATTCGTTTAATATACGTTCTTCCTTGCCCATTTCTGGTTTATTTACTTTCCTTTAGTTAACCTTTGTTCCCCTTAGTGATTAACCATTTGCGTAGAAAAGAAATAGGCATAAAATTGAAGTATAGTGTTACAATTGCATGGTAATTTGCTATTTTGAACATTTAACTTTTGGTAAGCTAGAACTCAGTGACAGATATACCAAGAAAGAAAAAAAGAAGATGAAATTATGTTTTTCTTTTCACTTTTGCCGTATAACATGGTCTTGCACTTTGCCTACCAGTACTTGATCTTCTTGTTAGAGCGACTTAGTTGTCTGTCTTTTTCTTGTTCCTTTTTTCTTGAGTTCCTTAATTTTGCATTGCAGATTGGGATTTAAAGTTGCAGCAAACGATGGTTGAAATGTTTCCCTTAAATTCAGCAGAAGCAGCGTACACAAAAGTCAGTGGCATGCTTTCAACTCTCGGGGACCCCTTTACTCGCATTATTAGTCCTAAGGTATTTCTATAACCATGTTTATTTTAGATTAAGTATTCTTGATGTTGGTAAAAAAACAAACAAATGCATATTACTCTGGCCAGGAATCAATACTATTAATACGTGAAAAGAAAAGCCTGCTTAAGATGCAATAATTAACCGACCATGGTTTATTTTCACTTTCTTGGTTGGAATGAATTTTTTGGTTTCAGGACATAATATTACTTTTTGAGTAATTTACTTGGGAGTTCAATGTGATCATTGTGCAATTTTTAACATATTGGCTTTAATTTACAGGAATATCAAAGTTTCAGAATTGGAAATGATGGGAATCTACAAGGAGTTGGCATTTTCATAAATATGGAACCAAAAACAGGGCATTTGGTTAGTCAAATGAATAAAAGATTTCTTTGGTTTCTTTAAGTTCTTACATTGTTCATTCAAGTAATGCTTTGGTTACCGAACACGCTCGCGGAATTGTGCTTCCATCTCTTATATTTTTGTAATTCCAATTAGGGTCAAAAATCACCACAAACAGATTCATCATTTGACTTGTTAATTTCAACAGTTCCAAGTTGTGGACTCTTTGGCTTGCGTTGCTTTTTGTTTTCCTTTTATTTTTTAATTTCTCAATTTCCTTCTTTTGGTACATCAGAAAGCATAAATGAATACAAAAATTTTGAGCACTATTGGAGGATAAAGTTTTAACGGAGTTACTTTATTCATATAGTTATACATTCTTGTTTTTCTCTTGTAATGTCCTAATATAGGGCAGTTTCATGGCCAAAGATGAACAGATTTATGTTATTATTACGTCAGTCAAATGCTATTTTTGTTGTCTCCAGGTTGTTTTGTCTTGTTTGGATGGTAGTCCTGCTGCTCGTGCTGGCATACATGAGGGAGATGAATTAGTTGAGATTAATGGTATATCTTTAGCATTTGCTTTACATATGTTTCTTTCTTGAATTGATATTCTGATTTGATCAAGCATGGTGAAATCATGAACCTCTAGATCATACCTATGAAACTGCTACTTATGTTTATCCCAAGGTTACTCTGCAGTTGCTGATTGATATTATAGTCCATGGAACCAAAATTGCTAATGGTCCTTAGATTATTGTATTTGCTCGTCACTTTATCTCTTTTTCCTTGTCTTGTAGTGGTTATTATGATAGGAGAACCTAATACCTTGATGGGAGATGATGCATGCAGCCATGAAATGTGTTACAGTTCAAATAGTTTGAACCACTTAACTGTGGAAGTAGTGGATATGCATATCATAAATTCATATAACCGGTTATATCTTTTCGAATAATGAGCTGATTGGTTCTAGAGATTTAGTTGAATGGTAACCCTGTTGCTCTCTTTCAGTTCATTCCATATTTTAATGCCAAGTCCAATCTGATGCTCTTAAAAAGAAATCAATGACATCCATTCTATTAACTTCATTAATCAATGTAATTTACTTCTGTAAATGTACTTTTCTATTAGAGACCGACATCAGCTTTCTTCAGTCTTTATCATGGTAGGTCTGGCAGTGAAAAGACTTGTAACAGAAAAGACTTGTAACGGAAATACTCAAATGGAATAATTCAACTTGGATAAGGACAGAATATTTAATTTTCCAGAGAAAGTACTTAGCATTTATAAAACATATAATCACAATCCGATCATGAGTAAACAAGGCATGGGAGTTTACATGATCATCTGATTCTTAAATATGTCATAAATTTCTGAGTCTTATATTGATGAACGCTAAGGAGTTCTGCAATTTTTATTTCAGCTAAGGTTTAAACTTCAGGAAGTCCATTCTGTATGACGAAATTGTCAAGTCAAGTGAGCTAAAGTAAACAATATATGACATACAATTAAGCACCATTGATCATGATCCAATCATTGTGAAAGTAAAAGGAACCTTATCAAGGCCTCATAGAAGATATCTGTTATTTTATCGCAATAATGACAATAGTATTTAAGGAAAGAAATTTTGAGGTCACATGGATTTAAGTGGACATGACCTCATATTCTATGTTCTGCTTATAAATATTTTTAGGCGGAATCTCTGATTCTTAAGGTCAAAATGCACGGTTCATGGATAGTCTTTGCTTCTGTTCTTGTTTCATGGGACTTCCAGATAATATCAGTGGATTTAGTTTTGCTGCATATTGACCTGCTGTATCTCAGTTGTTTGATGTCGATCCTTCTCTCTTATTAACATATATAGCAAGTGTCTGTGAAAAGTCAGTTTTATACCTCTGGAGTGTATCTGATGACCAATCAAGCAGTCTTTTTCTTATTTTATGTACTTTGGTATTCCATTCTAGTACGGAACTAACTCTGAACACTTCAACCAAGTGATATCAGGTGAAAGGCTCGATGGTGTTGATAGTGAAAGTGCAGCACAGAAGCTTAGAGGTCGTGTTGGAACCTCCGTTACTGTCAAATTCCACAGTGTAACTATCAAAATTTTCTTCCTCTTGGTAGTATTTGGAAATATGACTGATATGTTCTGTTGATTTATCATTGTGGGGAATGGCCATGCAGACATTACCATTTGTCATCTCATCCAGTCATCACAATTTCATCATATATCTACGTTAACAAGTAATCTAAATATGCTGATTTTAACTGATTTGGTTTCTACAGTTCTTAATAAGAATTTTTTGCATGCAAATTTGGGACCTTAAGCATATTTGTTCAGCATGATGAACTGCAGCTGAAACTATTTGTGAGAAAAATATGGAAGGAGAGTGAGGCATGAAGACAAGGGACTGGAAGCATTTGGGAGGAAGAGAATTTTAAAGTTGAGAATATGAAGGAATTAGGTGTAAATACAATCGTAGCCTATTAATTGTTAAATATACAAAATAAAGTAAGGTGTATAGGTCATTTCAAAAGGCAAATGAAAGGAAAACATTTCTTTCACTTTTGCAAACATTCTGAGTCGTAAGTTAAACATGAAGCAAAAGTTACCTCCAATTTCCATACTAATTTTTTACTGTCTTATGTTTCTACTTCTCTTCCTCCCTCCCAAGCAGGAGAGAGCTACTTCAATTATGTATTCCTCTGTATTAGATTCTCCTATTTCCCTCCATTCAGAAGCATTTAACTATTGTAGTATTAGTAGAGACTGTGCATCTGGTTTGTCTTGTCTACCACATGCTCTTTACAGAGCTTTGGTAATCTAGAAATTAGTTATCTCTGGTTTTGTCAGAAAAAGATACTGTTGAATTTTTATCATTAAAATTTCCTTCAGAAGAAATAGTTCAAATTAACATGTTTCAAAATTGTTTATGTACCTGGTTTCAATGGTTAAGAAAATTATTTTAATGTAAAAAAGATGTTTCTCTTTATTTTTTTAGATGATAAAATTCATTTTGATTTGGCAGTGCATTGGACAAGATTTAATGTTTATGAACATTGCATATATTGAGGAGAGCTAACATTTGTGATTTTGTTTAGGGCAACGATGGGGGAAGTGACTCAAGTATCAGAGAGGTATTAGTCTTATGCATTTCATAATGCATGGGTTACTATTAATTGTGCGATGCATGTGTTTGTTCCTTAATCATAGAAAGGCCTAATAATTTTCATGTTTAGTGTGATTGAGGAGCTTCATTCTCAGCTCAGTACACTTGATAACTTCAAAGTATTTCTGGCGAATTGGTATAAGCATATCTTCCATCTTCATGTAGGTCAACTTACCTCGTGAGTACATTAGGATTTCCCCAATATCAAGTGCCATCATTCCTCATAGAACTCCAAATGGGCAGATAGCTAAGACAGGATACGTGAAGTTGTCAACCTTCTCTCAGGTAATGATCAGAGAACATTTAGGTCAAACAAGTATTTGAGCATAATTCCTTGGCAATTTATTTATCTTGTTAATGAATGGTAATTTTCTTCCCTTGGTTGCATCATTAAGAAGGTCCTTTCCTTTTGGCAGAGTGCTGCTGCTGATATGGCAAATGCGATAAATGACATGGAAACAAAGGGTGTAGAGTCTTATATATTGGATCTGCGAAACAACCCTGTGAGCCCCTAATTTATTCATCTTTGCACCAGTGGAGACCAGTGACTGTGGCAGTATCTAACAAACACTTCTTCTGTTATTAATATTTATATGGGAAAATTCGTTGTTTGGCATTCAAGTTTTAGTTTTCTGATGGCTCAGTTCTTTTTTGGTCTGAAGGGGGGACTGGTAAAAGTGGGACTGGATGTTGCGCAAATATGGCTGGATGGTGATGAGACTTTGGTGAACACTATTGATAGGGACGGGCAATTGCTACCTGTTAACATGATGAATGGTCATGCCATCACACATGACCCCCTTGTTGTGCTTGTAAGAATGGCCTGTCTACACTTGAGCCCCTTTTTTATGTCCTTTTTAGGGTAGCATCATGGTAATTCGTTTTAATAGCTGCTGAAAGGAAAGTCAGTTTTGGCAGACTAGTTACCTTCCTGTGCTCACCAAAAGGGCTGGTGATTTCTTGGCACATCATCTGTCTTGAGCAATAGATTTAGATAGGACATAGGAGGCTATGTAGATTGATCCATCTAATTTCATGGGCTGCACCAGCTGAAAGAGGAGAAAATTAGGTTAGGTGGTAGTATTAGATTTCTATTCTTTTCAACAAATCCCATGGACAATTTCTGATAAACTACACAATTTCCTCGTGATGTATCTGGTTCTCATGCTCTCATCTATTTTAAACACGATATGTCCATAACCACCTTAATCAAGATGGCCTGCTTTTCATACCTCCTCACCATAAAATATTTCTTCTTGATGGTGAACTATTTTAAAACTTCTCATAGTTCTGCATTTGCTCTTGTAGTTCCCAAATGTTTGATTCTGTGACATCATAGTAAATGATTTCTGATCCTTTTTCATTTTTTTTTCAATATTGAACAGGTTAATGAGGAAAGTGCAAGTGCAAGTGAGATTTTAGCTGGTGCTCTGCATGATAATGGCCGTGCCATTCTTGTTGGGCACAAAACATTTGGCAAAGGAAAAATTCAGGTTTTTATTTTCCTGTTAATTCATTTTCTTTATGAGGTCAAGTAAAAGACTGAAGAAGAAGTCAAAAGTAGGAGGAGGCTATTTCTTTAACTTAGTGTAGGATAAAGCTTAATCTTGGTTGGACATTGCACTTAGGTCACTAGTTGTAGCTTGAAACACTCAACTTCGAAATGTTCCATATGTGCAGAGTGTTACAGAGTTGCAGGATGGATCAGCCTTATTTGTCACAGTAGCAAAGTATCTATCGCCTGCACTCCACGATATAGATCAGGTAGGCATAAATCCTGATGTACAGTGCACAACAGACATGTTGAAATTGCCCATGGAAGCATTGCTGAAGAACAAAAGCTCAGTCTCATCTCTAGAAGCAGATTCCTGTATCATGGTTGCTGAGCATGAGTTGGACATACAAGGGTCCAGCGGGAGTGCTTCCTAATGCTGGGTTTCAACATTTTTGTGCCCAGCAAATGAATTTATAGATGCTGGGAAGCACCTTGTGGGTATAGTATCCATGTTGTATACTGTTGTAATATTAGTCTACCTATTTCTCTCTGCCATGAGACTATTCTCACACCTTTTTTCCTTCTCCTTTTTCCCCTTATACCATTCAGTATCATATCATGTACTATACAATAGCTGCTGCGGAGCCATTCCACATTTGAAGCTCGACATTCATGTAACTTGCGAGCACTGAACCGAACTCGCTTTGAAATAGTTCTTAGATAAGTATTATCATTTTTATTTACATGAAAAACATAATTATTCATTACTTGTTTGTATAAATTATTGACAATCATGTTTCCTATATTAAAAGGTGAATAAAGAAATATCTTATATGTTGGGTCTTTTGAATAACCATATTCAGTCAAATCCTTCAATTTAATATGATAAGAAGGATAAGGATCTTCCGAGAGATTGAAAATTCAAGCAGAGTCATCCTCCATAACAAACAATTGGTGATGTTCAACAAGGATTAACTACTAGATCTTAGTTTGGGGGCTTATCTCATTTTTCTTTTATTTCTCAAATGAAGCCTAAAACCATATAAGAAGCCCATAGAGACCAGAGTTTTTTTTTTTTTCTTTTTATCAATGAGAAGTTACTAATTTAAGAGGAATAACGTGTTGACTTTAGTACCTACACTTGAAGTCTATAAAATTATAAGTATCAAGTGCACCTTCAAAAATGAACTAAATGAATTAGGTATCATATTGAAAAGTAAAAGCTAGATTGGTATTCAAGGGTACAATCTTAAAGAGGATATATATTTTGAGAAACTTTTACATTGCTAGCTAGATTAGAGCTATTGGATTGATGAATTTGCTATCGGTTCACTCTCGATTTATTACTGAAGCATCCAATTACAACAAATAATCATAACACCCAATGTATTAACATCAAAAGAAATCACATTAACGTTAATTCAAGAACAAATCCATAAAGAAGTTTAGAATATCATCATCAAACCCAAATCCATCTTATACATTCAAAAGAAAGAAAAATAGAGATGAAATGAAGTCACTTGGAAGGGTCAAATCGATCGAGAAGATGGCATTTTTATTGTCTTATTAATTGTTGTGGTTTTTAAGCTGAATGGATCTAATGATATGATCAAACCTTGCATCATTTTAGTATTAAACGAAGGATTGAGAGAAAAAGTTTAATATGGATCAAGAAACTATTAATATGGATCAAGAAACTATGGACGCTTAAGTTAGGAATTAGAAATATATTAACTTAAGTGGGAATTATTAGTCGGGCTTTCATAATTAATTCGGATGATAACTGGTTGAATACGAAAGTTAGATTAGTTTATTATTAGAGTTGATTTAGAACCCAACTGTTAATTTTAATAAGACAACTATCATGTCATTTCCCTTAATCATGCATAAGATATTAAATTGGTGAAATTAATTCTCAAGAGTCTTCCATTTTGATTAATCTATTCGTCTTTGCTTCCAGTTGATTCCGTTTACTTTTCAATCTATTTTGCAATTTTCTTTAAAGTCTTCACTCAATAAATCGAGATAAAGTGCTAGGATTGCATATGTTTTTATTTTTGTTCAAGATTAATTTGAGTGGACCAATTTCACCTCCATAGGAGACGACCTTGGGTAATCACTACAACTACCTCGTATAATTGCAAGTAGGATGGCCTAGGTAATTTTTAAAACTTTTTGAACACAAAGATAGACATCCATTTGAAGTAAATGAATTAAATTTAAAATAAACATTTGATATGTTTTAAATATTTAAATAATTTTATGGGAAATATAATAATATTATATTTGATTAGACAATTATGCATTTCACTTTAAAATGCACTCAATCTACATTAGAATCTAATATAGATACTATAAGCTTCGGCTTTTTTAAAAAATAAATATCATATTCATACAACATCCACTAATGGAATTCGTATAATTGTTTGCAAATTTGCCTACATATCATTCTAAACTACAATTAAAACTTAAAACAACAACACTCAGACAAAATTTCGCTGAAGCAAAAAATTTGAGGAGGTTCAATAATACGCAACCTTATTCTTACATGATGAACAAGGTATTTTTGATACAATTAAAACTTATGAACTAAAAATTAATTTAGAATATTTTAAATTAAATTCAGAAAATTATATATAAGATTTAGAAAAAAAGTGCAAAAAATATGTAAATAAAACATGATAAATTTATAAAATATTATGTAGGTAAATAGACAAAAAACCGAAGGGACAAAAATATACATTAACTACTAAAAAGCGTACGTAAACTAATAAAGCAAGTACTAGATTTTGAGTTGACTAAAATATTGTCAACATGATTATTTCTTGTTTTAAAATGAATATGTTTTGTATAACTAAAGTTAGTTATATAATAAAAATTCCTAAAATAACATTCACACTAATATACAACGACGGAGCTACGTGAGAGCCATGGTATTATTGGTACACTGGCTCCTAAGATTTTAAAAAATTAAATATTCGGGCCCCTTATTTTAAAATTTTGACTCCGTCAGTGCTAACATATTTAAATTATTATGTACATATTAATTGTGATCGATGATTCGTACATTTCACCTTACTGAAGTAGCACTGCAGAATGCAGATTGTGAACATCTGGCTTTAGATTAGAACAATGGATTAAATTGCAGTAAATGTCGTAACAATTAGAGTTATATGATAAGCTTAAACAACAAATACATATCCTCCCTGTTTTTGTTTCATGCACACGTACGTACTTAAGGTGGAATATTGAAGAAAACATACATCCAAAATATGAAAGCGCATGCAGCGTTTATTTAGTATAATCCTCAAACACACCAACTCTAGCTATTACAGTAATATCAAAATCTCCATGACCCCAAAAGGGAAAAGAACATCAAATTGAACCATGCAAGCTAGCTCAACTGTTAAGACAATTTAAAATACACATCACCAAGAGCAAGAAGTGAGGACATGGGGTAGGGACCGTCGCAACGTTCATGAATTCAGCGACATATAAAAGCAAGAATGGATAGAATGGCTGAAGAAGAGAGAAGAGGCAGAGAGATTGGGAATATTGGTGTGGCAGCTCCGGCGTCCATCGGCGGCGTTGGAGAAATATCCTGTGCCATTACTCCACAGTCTTGCAATAGTACTAATACCGCAACAACGGTGACCGTCACTATGTGAGCAACTGAAGCACCAAACTGAGCCATTGTTTAAAAGAGTGATGGAATTAGGGTGTGTTTACAAGGTTACCGGAGAAGTTCAAGACACTATGGAATTTATAGAGAGAATGAGCAAGTGTTTCTTAACTTTTTAGTTAATGAGGTTATAGTTTGTATATGTTAAATGTTAATTTGCCTTTTTGGTTAAGATTTATAGCTATAGGGGACCACATACCTAAAAACTAGGTGCACGGTCGGTGTTTATTGCTACTTTTTGGCATGAAATGTGAATTTTTCTTCATTTGCAACCTGAAGGCATGCCACTTCCGCAGTTGAGAAAATTGAAGTGTTGGTCATAAATGACAGGAAAATGTTCTTAGAGGTAAAACGTCAGGAGGGTGAGGTGCTATGTCCGTTTTCTGTGTCATTTCTCAACTTCATTTGGTTCGCTTGTTAGTGTCCGATTTTACACATTACGATAATAAGGTCAGCTAGCATTATAGAAAAGCAACGACCCAGCACCAAGCTACATTTTTTAAATAGTTGTGTGTATATATATATATTGTAGAATTATATACGTATAAATTCGTAGACCTGCAATATTAAGAAAATGTTAAAGATCCCAAGAGTGGTTTCTGGACTGGATATATATGATCCTCCGGTTCTCCAATCAAATTGAGGAAAAAGGAAGGAATATAAAGAAATAAGTGAGGCAGTTCTTTGTAACGCATTAATAGTATCCTTCTATAATATGATATATCATTATTGTGGTATCCAAAGATCTTATGGACTTGTATTTAAGTGTCTACAATTGTCATTGTGGAAAACAATGCTAGAATATTGATGGCTAAAAGGTACAGTCAAAAGGAACGTATGTAATTTTAAGAAAACTTGTGCACTAGTAAGTATATTAGAAGCCATTAGATTGTTACGTACATTTGTTTCCTACATGGATTTTAAATAGTTTCGAATGGTTTTGTTGGTTGCAGGTATTCGGGGGCTCTTACACCGGGACTGGGCGGTTGTTTTGCGCCATGTCAAGCGTGAGAGAAACCAGTGCACTGACAGGTTGGTGGCTTGTGCCCTTTTCTTAGATCCAGGCTTGTACATTCTTCGGGCGCCTTCGGTGGCTGTCCAGGAGCTTCTTCACCAAGACGCGGGCGGGGTTTTGTACCCCCGTCATATGTGACCTCCTTTTGTCCTATTTCCTTTGTAATTTAAAAAAAAGTTTCGAATGGATGTAAAAGTGTATTTTTAGATAGCTTAACTCAAGAAGTTTATGGTTATCAATCTCAGAAGTTTATGGTTATCAATCTCCTGGGTTTGAAATTCATTATGCACCTAATCAAGTTTATAAATTTTCTAAAGCTTTGTATAATTTAAAAACATGCTTCTAGGTTTGGTATGGTAGGTTAAGTGCATTTATTTTGAAAATAACTTAAGGTAACGTTAATTCAAGACTTTTCATTAAAAAAACATAAGCATGAAATTCTAATTATCCATATTTATGTTAATGACAATTTTTTTCGTGCAACCAATCACTACAAGAAAAAGACCCCATTTGCGACGTTTAAAAAACGTCGCTAATTTTAGCCAACGTCGTTGAAATTTTTTTATGACATTTTTCAAAACATCACACTGAACGTCATTGAAGGGGGAGTAAGGAAACGTTTTTATCGACGTTTTGTACAAAACGTCGAGGAAGACTAGATGATTTTTCGACGTTTGGAGAAACGTCGTAAAAGTGTAAGCGAATGAGCGACGTCTGAATTAAACGTCGTGGAAACAGCATAGCTTTCTTCGACGTCTGTTAGACGTTGTAGGAAGCATTACAATCTTCGACGTCTATTAGACGTCGTAGAGATTATGATAATCTGCGACGTTTGTTACACGTCGTAGAAAGATCAATAATCTGAGACGTCTGGTAGACATCGTTGAAACTATGACAGTCTGCGACGTCGGATAGACGTCGAAGAAAGCATGATAATCTGCGACGTCGTAGAAAGTATGGTAATCTGCGACGTTTGTGATCAAACGTCGCAGATGATAATATATTTAAATTTTTTTAAAATATATTAAAATTAGTTTATTTTTAAAAATTTTAAAATTTATATAATTAAATTTAAATGACATATAATTAAATTAAATTATTCAGAATAGTGATAATTATTAAAATTAAAATTAAATTTTTATTTGAATCCGAATATGAATTTAATGGAATTTTTATTTGAATCCGAATATGAATTTTAATGGAATTATTATTCTAATTGAATAATTAATAATTGAGCAAAATATTAAATATGATTTATTTAATAACTATTTAATATTATATATTTAAATTTTTATAGTCATTTATCAATTTGTTGAGTACAACATATATTTGCGAATGATCAATAATGTATAACAAGAATTTAATAGATGTAGACAATGAATTATATAATTTAAAATCCCAAACATGTCATAATATAGTAATTAATATGAACAATATGTCATAAGTGTCTAATATATC
>JAOQMR010000007.1:3306841-3331846 GCA_027563865.1 Erythroxylum pelleterianum | reverse complement strand
CTTAACCAATTCTATACAATTTGTTATTATCAAAACATAAGTAGAAATCAATTTGTCAACCACCATTGGTCCAACACTATATATATATACATATATAATAGAAAATTTTTTGGTGGTTATGTATGTATACATATGGAAAAAAAATTTGGTTACCACATTTGTTTATATATAAAATAGAAAAGAGATTGGTAGCTACATGTATTTATATATAGGAAAAATTTTGGTTGTCATGTGTGTGTTTATATATATATATGAGAAAAGTTTTTATGGCCATATGTGTGTATATAAGAAAAAGGTTTAGTCACAATACATGTATATATATATAGAAAAAAAAAGTTTGGAAGCTAAACGTATATATATAAAAGATTTGATAACGTTCTACTTTCAACTCGAGTTTTGGGTAGCAAAGTGGTATCAGAGCTTACAGGTGACTCCCACGTCTTGTGTTCGAATCGTGTCGTAATGATCTTACTTCGATCGTTTAGTACGGGGTAGTATGGGCTACTCGCAGAAGCGTGGGCTGCCGCGTTGAAAGTAGGGCGTTATCAAATCTTATACTGATCTACCTAAAACTCGAGTCGAAGGTAAGGCGTTATCAAATCTTATAAGCCCATCACGTTTCTGCGGTAGCCCATGCTTCTAAGGCCGAACTACCAGCCCCAGTACTGTTAGAACACAGGATGGTTTTTATTGCGATTCGAACACAAGACGTGGGAGTCACCTGTAAGGCTCTGATACCACTGATCTACCTAAAACTCGAGTTGAAGGTAGGGTGTTATCAAATCTTATAAGCCTCTGGTCTACCTAAAACTCGAGTTGAAGGTAGGGCGTTATCAAATCTTATAAGCCCATCACGTTTCCACGGTAGCCCACGCTTTTGAGGCCGAAATACCAGCCCCAGTATTGTTGGAACACAGGATGGTTTTTACTGCGATTCGAACACAAGACGTGGGAGTCACCTGTAAGGCTCTGATATCATTGATCTACCTAAAACTCGTATATATATATACACACACACACACATACATTTAGCTTCCAAACTTTTTTTATATACAGTAAAACCTCGAAAAATGAATATTCGATAAATTAATAATCTCGATTAAATAATAATTTTCTCCAGTCCCGACTTGGGCCAACGGGATAAAATAATAATCTCGCTAAATGCATAAGATAATAGTTTTTTAAAAAATTCGTTAAGGCCCACTGAAAATATAAAATAATAATTCATTAAATAAGTATGAAAATTACATATATAATTCATAAAATAAAGCACTTCCTAAACAATTTTTATTTCAAATTTTATGCTTTCCTAAAATATGTATCTATAGTTAATTAATTCTTCTTTTCATGCGAATTATATTCAATTTCACCTTTAACTTTTTGGAGGACATAAACTACATTTGGCACATTCTTCTTATTTTGAAGCAAGTAACTTTTCAAAATCTCTACAGCAAGAAAAGCTTCTTTTGGAGAAACATGTTGTATAGTGTTATTATCATCTAGATCTTGATTGTCATCATCTTCTATACCCATTACTCCTTGAATAATTTCTTCATCCGTAGGCGATTCTATTAAAGCTTCATTTTCACTAGAATAATTCAGAATCTGCTCTACATTTATGGCATTTCTATAATATAAATTATAAATAACTTCCTCTAATCTTTGAATGCCTTCAACATCACCAGTTTCTTCTTCTAAAAGCATACATTCCTCTAATCGAATTTTGCAACGTTGAAAACAATTTACAATAGTTGTGACTTTCACATCAATATTCCAAGCAGCATTAACAAAATAGATAGCATTCAGGACATTAATTTTTTTAGGATTTATTGCTCCCATCTCATAGCCTTCCAAGATGCTAAAATAAAAACGACGTTGATAATAAATCTTAAGTGATCGAATAATTCCAGCATCACATGGTTGAATTTTTGATGTTGTATTTGGAGGCAAAAAGAACAATTCACCATTTCTCAAGCCTTCAATAACCTTGGGATGGGCTGGGCAATTGTCTACTATAATCAGCACTTTTTTACCTGTCATTCTATCATTAAACCAAACAAAAAATTCTTGAAAAAGTAATCCAGTCATCCATGCTTTCTTGTTGGCTCGATAATGACAATTAAGATTGTTAATATTCACATTTTTAAAGCATTTAAGATTAACATAATTACCAATAATCCAAAGAGGTACTTTATCTGAACCATCCTTGTCCTTGTCCTTGTCCTTGTCCTTTTTCCGTCCTTCTAATTGGTTTGTAGCTAGTGAATGATCTGCTTGCAAATGATAAAATAAGCCTGTTTCATCCATATTATAAATATCCCTCCAATAAAATTTGTCCAATTTAACTCGAATTTCAGGTACAGCTTCTTCAATATTCTCCATGACAACTGAACCCCTTTTCACCAAACCTTCTATAAGACTTAATCCCATGTCTCGCCTTGAACCGTTCTAGCCAACCACTTGAGAAGTTAAATTCTGGATTTGCATCACCATACATCTTCTGTAGAAACTCTCTTGCTTTAGTTTGAATCATTTCTCCCATCATGTTTACTTTATCTTGATATTGGAGAAACCACTCATAAAATACCTTTTCTAATTCAGGATATTTTGCTGATTTGTGCCTTTTAACACTGCTATTTGTTATCTCTTTTGACAAATACTCTGCTGACCTTTTAAGAGTATTTGATATTGTTGATTGACTAATACAGAGATAAAACTTTTGTTGAATCCACTATTGCAAATCTTTTTGACTTGAAGAGATATGCTAATTTTTGTACTCACATAATGCTTTTCTCATCTCATCAGTTAGCGTAGGCTTTTTTACACCTTTCAAATGAGTAGCCATGGAAGAGAAGATATAATATATGAATTTTTATATTTTGGTATATGAAGCTAAAGTACATGTATCTATTTATCAGTTCATGCATTTGTGTATGAAATACATATGCCCAATTTAGCAGTCAATGTATCACAGTCTTTATCATATGCCCAATTTAGCAGTCAATGTATCACAGTCTTTATCACGTTAATAGCAAGCAATTGACCACAGTAATAGCAAGTAATTTCACAATGATTACATCAAGAACACTTCTATGTCAAATTTTCCAATTTATCGGACCATCTGTCCGGAATCCAGTCAGAATCAAACACAATCACTAATCCCACCATTATCTCCACAGAGAACATATAGTAATTGAGTGAAAGCCATCTCAGTCACTGAGTTTGATGAAATGAAATGGAAAAAAAGTTTGGGTTTTAAAAAGTTGCAATTTATTATTAATGTTTTATTTTTGTGATGCCATGTGGAGTATAGTAATGTTTGTTCGTAGTTCTTTCTTGTCGCAGGTTATATACCGGAATGACCTGCGGGCGTCCCGGTATGTACCCTACGGTAAGGGGACGTTACATTTAGGTGGTATCAGAGCCTGGTTTGGCATTTGTTGGGACTAGTCAAATATGTAGGTATGAATTCTTACAAAAATGCAGAAATTGATCGGAATTCTTGTTTTTGTTCTAGGTCATCCGCCTTAGGTGAGCAAGGAACTCAACCAGCTGACCAAGGGTCTGAGGGAGCCAGTAGGGGGTCCTCGGTGCCTCAGTTTGAGGAGTTACCTCCTAGAGTCCCAGAGAGACGGGAGAGGCGATATGATTTGCTACGTAAGCAGGGGGCTGTAGACTTCTACGGCAGTACAGACCCCGCTGAGGCTGAGGGATGGCTGGAGAGGACTTAGAGAGTCTTCGACCAGATGGATTGCGAACCTGATGAGAGGTTCGATTATGCGGTTTCTCTTTTGCAGGGGCCAACTTATAAGTGGTGGAAGACTGTTCCGGGCAGTACCACCAGGCCTCGCTTACTGACATGGGATGATTTTCTGAGGGCCTTTAGGGATAACTACATGCCCAAGGTTTATCTTGATATGAAGATGCAGGAGTTTCTAGAGTTGAAATAGGGCAGGATGACAGTGGCAGAGTATGAGGTGAAATTCAATGAGCTGATGGATTATGCCACCGTTATGATTCCTACCGAGGCTGATAAGTGCCAGAGGTTCGAGAATGACCTCAATATGGAGATTCGCACCCGGTTGGCCCGATTAGACATGGGCACTTTTATTGAGTTGAGGGCTGCTGCAGTGCGAGTGGAGCAGCTGATGAGGCAGAAACAGGTTGAGATTGGGTCCAGGGGGAAGAGGTTGAGTGACAATCAGGGCAGTTCTGGCAGGAGCTTTAGTAAGCGTCAGAGTAGGACCTTCAGGTCGTCGGGAGGATCGAGACAATCTGGATTTGGGCAGAGAAGGATATTTGTACAGATTGGCAGTGGCAGAGGTACGGGGCAGGTTCCTCTTGTGTGTGGGCATTGTGAGAGGAGACGTAGCGGGGAGTGTTGGCGGCTGACTGGAGCCTGCCTGAGATGTGGTTCGATGGACCACCAGGTCAGAGATTGCCCCACTACATTGGGAGCTCAGTCTGCTGTTAGCGGGCGATCTGGGAGCAATACCACTGTGCAGTAGAGTAGGGTTGGTGGATCCTGGCAGAGGGGCCCAAGTAGGGGCCGAGGCAGAGCTGAGGGGTCCTTTGTGAGGATTGAGGGGCGAGGTAGCCGACCCAGTCCCAGGCCAGGGTCTATGCTATGACCAGGCATGAGGCCCAGGATTCCCCAGAGGTGGTAGCAGGTGCGCTTCTTATTTCTGGCTTTGAAGCATTTGCACTGTTAGATCCAGGGTCCACACACTCATTCATCACATCGCATTTGACATATAGATTGCATGGGGATAGAGAGAGGTTACAGTATGGGTTAGAGGTGAGTACACCTCTAGGTAGCACTACTGCTTTAGGAGAGGTCTGCAAGGGGTGTCCAATTGTGATTGATCAAGCAGTGTTGAGGGCAGACCTGATAGTGTTACAATTGAGGGAGATAGATGTGATTCTGGGTATAGACTGGCTTACTGCATATAGGGCCATCATGGACTGCTACACCAAGGAGGTTATCTTAGAGTCTCCTGGTCAGCCTAGAGCAGTGTTTAGAGGAGTTAGTCAGGCGGTGCCAGCTCAAATGATCTCATTTCTGAGTACCCTAAGGTTGATGCAGGGGAGATGTAAGGCCTATCTGGCTCATGTTATTGATGTGAGAGTTGAGCAGAGACTGCAGGATATTCCCGTAGTGAGGGACTTTCCAGATGTGTTTCCTGATGAGTTATCGGGTTTACCGCCGGATCGGAAAATAGAGTTTACTATTGACCTCGTTCCAGGAATTGCTCATATATCTATCCCTCCATATAGGATGGCACCTGTGGAACTGAGGGAGCTGAAGGCTCAGTTGCAGGAGTTGCTAGAGAAGGACTTTATTAGGCCGAGTGTTTCACCTTAGGGAGCTCCGGTATTATCCGTGAAGAAAAAGGATGAGACTTTGAGGTTGTGCATCGATTACAAGCAGCTGAATCGGGTGACAGTGAAGAATAAGTATCCACTGCCTAGGATCGATGACTTATTTGATCAGTTGCAGGGAGCTCAGGTATTCACTAATCTGGATTTGAGGTCAGTGTATTATCAGCTGAAGATAGCCGAGGTTGATGTGCCTAAGAGTGCCTTCAAGAGCAGTTATGGGCATTTCGAGTTTCTGGTAATGCCGTTTGGGTTGACTAATGCCCCGACAGTTTTTATGGCCTTGATGAATAAGGTCTTTCAGCCTTACCTAGACCAGTTTGTGATTGTTTTCATTGATGATATTTTGATGTATTCGAGGAACAGACAGGAGCATAGTGAACATTTGAGGATTGTTTTGCAGACCATGAGGGAGAGACAGTTGTATGCCAAATTCAGTAAGTGTGAATTTTGGCTGGATCAGGTGATATTTTTGGGGCATATAGTGACTGGGGATGGTATACAGGTGGATCCGAGTAAGATTGAGACGGTGCTGAAGTGGGAAGCTCCACGAAATGTGGCAGAGATTCGGAGCTTCCTAGGATTAGCTGGATATTACCGGAGGTTTATCGAGGGGTTTTCATTGATCTCAGCCCCTCTGACAAAACTTCTGAAGAAGAACGTACCATTCAGATGGACTGAGGAGTGCCAGAAGAGCTTTGAGGAGCTGAAATATCGGTTGACTAATGCACCGGTGTTGGCTATTCCATCAGGGACCGAAGGTTATGAGGTGTACAGTGATGCATCGCATCAGGGATTGGGGTGTGTTTTGATGCAGCATGGTAGAGTGATTGCTTATGCCTTGAGACAGTTGAGGTCGCATGAGATAAATTATCCAGTGCATGATTTGGAGTTAGCTGCAGTTGTATTCGCCCTGAAAATTTGGAGACATTATTTATACGGTGAGACCTTTCAGATTTTTACTGATCATAAGAGTCTGACGTATTTGCTGAGTCAGAGAGAGTTGAACTTGAGGCAGAGGAGATGGATTGAGCTGCTCAAGGATTATGATTGTACAATTGAGTATCATCCCGGGAAGGCCAATGTAGTGACAGATGCTCTGAGTAGAAAGTCTTATACTAGTACAGCTCAGATTCAGGCAATGAGGTTGCCCAATTTGATTCAGTTGAGAGCCTTGAATGTGCAGTTAAATTTGGAGTAGGATGGAGCTTTATTGGCCACTTTGAAGCTTAAACCGATGCTACAGGACATGATCAGGAGAGTTCAGGTCAAGGATCCTGTTATGGTGAAACTGATTGAGAAAGTGAAGGAAAATCTGGAATCGGAGTTTGAGTTTCGAGATGAGACCTTATGGTTAAGACAGAGGCTATGTGTGCCTGATGTAGATGATTTGAGGCGAGAGATCTTGGAGGAGGCTCATATGGCCGCCTATGCTATGCATCCTGGTACTACCAAGATGTATAACACCCTCAAGCAACATTTCTGGTGGCCTGGCATGAAAAAGCAGGTGGCGGAGTATGTATCCAGGTGTATGACGTGCCAGCAGGTTAAGGTAGGGAAGCACTATTCGTTGCCTATTCCCGAGTGGAAATGAGAACAAATTACTATGGATTTCATTATGGAGTTGCCCAAGACTCCAAGGCAGCATGATGCTATCTGGGTCATAGTGGACCGGTTCACTAAATCGGCCAATTTCTTGTCAGTGAGGGAGACCAATTCCCTAGATCAGTTGACCCAGAAGTATGTGGCTGAGATAGTGAGACTGCACGGGGTTCCAGTGTCTATAGTGTCAGACCAGGATCCCAGATTTACTTCGAGGTTCTGGCAGAGTTTGCAGTCTGCTATGGGTACTAAGTTAAATTTCAGTACAACATTTCATCCTCAGACAGATGGGCAGAGTAAGAGGATGATTAAGACTGTTGAGGATATGCTTTGGGCTTGTGTGTTGGAGTTTAGAGGGGCATGAGATCAGTATATAGCCCTGATTGAGTTTGCCTATAATAATCATTATCACAGCATCATTAGGATGGCGCCGTATGAGGCTTTATATGGGAGACAGTGTCGATCGCCTTTGTATTGGGATGAGGAGGGTGTGAGAATGATTGAGGGTCTAGAGATGATTCAGGACACAGTAGATAAGGTGAAATTGATCTGGGGTCGCATTAAAGCGGCTCAGGACAGACAAAAAAGTTATGTGGATCAGCATCGGAGGGAGATTGAGTATAATGTAGGAGACAAAGTGTTCATTCGGGTGTCACCGTGGCGTGGTGTACTGAGATTCGGTAAAAAGGGTATGTTAAGCCCTAGGTACATTGGTCCCTACGAGATCATTGAGAGGATTGGACCTTTGGCCTATAAGTTGGCTTTACCGAGCGAGATGTCTCAGTTACGTCATGTCTTCCATGTGAGTATGCTCCGAAGATATCGGTCGGATCCGACACATGTAATATCGACTCAGGAGATTGAGGTTCCTAGTAATCTGAGTTATGTTGAGGAGCCGATTCAGATTGTGGGGTCACAGGTTAAACAGTTGAGGAATAAGGCAATTCCATTGGTGAAAGTTATCTGGAGAAACCACTCGACTGAGGAAGCCACTTGGGAGACCGAGGAGCATATAAGGAGACAGTATCCTCATCTATTCAACCAACCAGGTAAGAATTTCGCGGATGAAATTTTTATTAGGAGAGAGGAGTTGTAACATCCCACCCCCGACGAGAAGGGTAGAATAGTAATTTGGAAAGGGGGTGAGAGTGATTAGGACTGATTTGACATTTCATGCATACTGGTATTTGTGAATAGTGAAATTTTGTACATGAAAAATAACTGTACATGCATTCATGACATTTTCCGGTATTTGTGCTTAAATGAAATTCTATTGTGAACAATGTGGTAATTGTGTTTAAACACTTAATTTGGAGTGAGTTTTGTGTGTTTTATATTTTAAGGGAATTTTAGGAAGTTTTTCGGGAAAACTTTTTTCGTATAAAAATTAGAAATCTAACGACACCGAAATCACTAAATTCGGACCTCTATAGGTCCAAAAATTAATAAAACAGTGACCAGAAAAATAATCACCTGACCCCCGTACTTTGACCCAACCAATCCACGTCAATTTCACCTCTAAAAATTCCCAATTTCATATAGAAATGAAATTCAATGAGTCACGAAACCGATGCCTCGAGAATCAGGTCAATCGGATGTCGAACGGACAAGTTATAAGCAAAAGAATGGAAAAAGGTCAGTTCAAGTCGACTTGTCTGAGGATTCTAGTCGACTTACTCTACTGTGCATGTGCTAGTCGACTTACTGAGGATACAAGTCGACTTACATTACTACCATGGCAGATCAAAAGAAAACCTTTCTCCGACATACCAACTTCCATAGGTCATAACTCCTTACTCCGAGCTTCAAATTGAACAAAATTGGAGTCTATCTCATAGAGAAAAGAGAGTTCTACAAGTTTTATGAGGTCGCAAAAACTAATTTCACCCCTAAGGGTGTCAAAACTCCAATCAAAGCTACTGCCTAGTCATAGGGTTCTAAAACAGTGCAGCATTTTGCAAAATTCATAACTTCTCATTTCTTTGCTAAAAATTACAAAATTTATGCCAAATGAAAGATCAGAATATGACCTACAACTTTCATGAACAACATGAAATCAAATTCAATTGCTAAGTAGGTCAAAAAATTAAGCAAAGATTCTGTCCACTAAAATTACCTAAACTGAACAGCAATTTTCTAAAAATCATAACTCCTTGCACAAATGTCAAAAACTTGCACATTTTATACCCATGAAAAGATCAAACAAAATACTACACTTCTCATGAAGGGCTTAAAGACAAATTTCATCACTAACTAACTCAACACTGTCGTGCAAGTGGCTGTCCCGATCACTAGCCAATGACCTAACTTAGGTCCAATCTTTGAAACTTCATAACTCACAATTCTGACATCCAAAATTAACATGCTATATCTCATTTTCAAGCTAATGAGATGAATATTTGACCCGTTCAATTCTAATGACCCTAATTTCAATCCCAAAATCATGTACCTAATATTATAGTGTTATTGGACAAAAATTTTCGATATCGAAAATCAACCGGTTCGCCACTTGGCGATTTTTCCGGTTCGAAAAATTTTCCCGAAAAAGTCCCGAAAACTTCCTAAAATTTCCTTAAAATATAAAACACACAAAACTCACTCCAAATTAAGTGTTCAAACACAATTACCACATTGTTCACAACAATATTTCATTTAAGCACAAATACCGGAAAATGTCATGAATGCATGTACAGTTATTTTTCATGTACAAAATTTCACTGTTCACAAATACCAGTATGCATGAAATGCCAAATCAGTCCTAATCACTCTCACCCCTTTCCAAATTACTATTCTATCCTTCCCGTCGGGGGTGAGATGTTACACCTAGGGCTTAACTTACCTTTTTTACCGAATCTCAGCACTCCTTTACACGGTGACACTCGTAGAAAAACTCTGTCTCCTACTGTAGCGCCCCAAATTAGGGGTTAGAATATTAACGAAATTTAGTGCGCATTTGCATAGTAAATATATAAGTATTTTGGCAAGCATTCATGACATTTTCCGGGTAAATTGATTTAGTTAAACTTCGGATTGATTCGGACAGTATTAATTCCGCATTTTTATATACTTCAAATATTTTTAGAAATTGATGGTGAATTCATTTTGAGTTGACAATTTATTTTCCGAGTTATTATTTTATAACGAAATTTTGGTAAATATTTGGAAGTATTTTGGAAATTGTATTTGAATACAAGAGTCAGAAGTTGTTTAAAAGAATATTTTTTTAATAAAATAATAAGTTTTTAATAAAATAATAAGTTATGTGTGCGTGATAAAAAAAATATAGATATTAATAGAGTAATATATATGCACGTTATCTATGTAAGATGGAATGATGAATAGATATGCACGTTATAACTATAAATATATGGAAAGATTATCATTGCTGGGGACGTGAACTTGTGGCTATCAGATGACAAAGATGGTAGTTAAATAAGCAATGTTCTTCTTTCACAAACCAATACTGATTATTCTGGCTTGCTTCATCCACCGAGGCTATTAGTGTTGGAGTTCTGTCAAAATAAGTATGTTAATAGTGTTTAGTTATGGTTTAAACGTTGATATATATTCATATGCAGTAATGTAAGATGCTATGGTTTAACTATTTTTGTGTTAATGATTTTGAAAACTTTGATATATCAACGGGTTTAAGTGTTCTGTATAGCTTTAAAGATGATTTAGATATATATATCAATGGGTTATCTGTATGTTTTGTTTATGTTAGAAAAACAAGAACAAGACGAACTCATCATACTCTGTTTACATATATATTATAACACATACGTAATTTATATGTACTGATTCTGCTGGGAGTTGTGAAGGATGAAAGTAGTGAGATTCTGACTAAAGAAAAAAAAATAATGCGTTGTAATATGAGAAATAGGACGTTCGGTAGAGTGCGAGGGAGAGAGTGAATTTTCAGATTTATTATGTTTAAGGTTTAAATTTGGTTCTGAGTTAGTGGGGAGTTTCAGAGAGCTTAAACAAAGCTAATGGACGTTTAGAAGTGAAGAAAAGAGAAGAGGAAAGCATAGGAGAATTTTTGGAAATTTTTTTTTAAAAAAATAAATAATAAATATTCGGAGGTTGAAGATGAAGCTCGCGATCGCGAGATGTCGCGATCGCGAGAAGGCTGACGGAGGAGCAAACTCGCGACCGCTACGTGTCGCGATCGCGAGATCGCGAGTCGGCGCGACTCGCGACTGCTACGTGTCGCGATCGCGAGATAGCGAGTCGGCGCGACTCGCGACCGCTACGTGTCGCGATCGCGAGATCGCGAGTCGGCGCGACTCGCGAGGGCGAGCCGTGTGTCCTCTGACTTGAATTAATTATTATTTTGCTTTTTATTTTAGTTTTCACTATTTTGACCACTCTTGGTCATCCGAACTCCAAATGACCTGATTCTTGCACCGTTGGATTCGTAAGAAAATTGTCTATCTTTTTATAAGAAATTTGTAAATTTTCAGATTTAATTGACAATTAAGTTGGGAATTTTGAAATACAAAATTGGAATTTAGAATTAGTCCCGAAATTTGTCATGAACATGCATTAGACAAATCATCTGCAAAGGCCAAAGGAGTCTGAGTTTAGATGCATGGGACAAATCATCTGCAAAGGCCAAAGGAGTCTGAGTTTTGTACTGTTCATAAAATGTAATTTGTCTCGTTGTTTGGGCATGTAAATTTTCTTTGGATTTCTATTTTGAGATATCTGATATGTAATATAAAGTGTGTGGGTTTGAATTTCTAATAAAATAAATCAGTTTGATGTATGGTTTGAATTGTTCTGTCTTGGGTGGCATCCATGTATCCTCCCAAGGGGTATTTGGGTGTTACACCTACACTGTACTCCATATCCTTTCGGTGCTGATCCACATAACTCTTCTGTCTATCTTGAGCTGCTTTTAATTCGGCTCCGGATCAACTTCACCTTATCTACTGTATCCTGAATCAACTATGAGCCCTCAACCATTCTCAAACCCTCTTCATCCCAATATAGAGGCGATCGACACTGTCTTCTATACAATGCCTCGTATGGTGCCATTCCGATGTTATTGTGATAATGATTGTTATAAGCAAATTCAATCAAAGCTAGATACTGATCCCATGCTCCTCTAAACTCCAATACACAAGCTCGAAGCATATCCTCAACAGTCTTGATTGTCCTCTCACTCTGTCCATCTGTCTGAGGATGAAATGTTGTACTGAAGTTCAACTTAGTACCCATAGCAAACTGCAAACTCTTCCAAAACCTCGAAGTAAATCAGGGATCCTTGTTTGATACTATAGAAACTTTTCATTCATTCCCTACGAGTCAAAAGGGGAAAAGCAAAACCGCGCAGGCGCGAGGCCGAGGCCCAAAGCGGACAATATTTGCAAGCGGGTAGACGCGAGACCCGAGAGGCCGAGGCCCTGTGGACGCGAGGCCCGAGAGGCCGAGGTCCTACATTATCAGTATTTTTAAATTCGATACTATGATGAGAATTGATTAAAGCATAACTTATTTAAGAAGTGATTGAAAATGGATATTGTCCTTGAGTCATTAAATCTTCTCTGCAAAATTTATATGCAATTGTAATAGTATCATCTAGATTGGGTGATTTTAGAGGAATTCCTAATTTATTCAAGTATTAAATTTTATTTTATCATAAAATAAATTTCCATTTATTATTCTTATTATTTGATCATTTAAATTGTTCATTCGTTCATCTACTATTGCCATTCTGATTGGTGAATCTATTCCTTCTGGAAAAGTAGATTTCAAAAGAATTTGTATAGTCGAAAGATGAATATAACTAATTTTTAATCTTTTCTCTTCAGATATTTTTTGTAATTTGTTCCTGATCTATTAAACTAATTCTAATGTGTCTATTACATCAATCCATTCTAATTGGGGTTTCATGAACTATTTTTTCAAAATAGATAATATTTTTATGATTTAATAAATGCTTAAATAATGAAGATTGTATATCTTGTCCAGATTTTAAATTTAGCTATTTGTTTTTGTTTTTCATTAGATAAAAGAGTGTCTAGGTTCCTGTTGATTCATATAGTTCTAAATCTAATAGATTTGTTTCTTGATCTTCAATTGTATATAATTTGAGTAACTTCTTGCTGATTTTGGTGAAACCAGACAAGAAAAGCATCAATAAATAATAGACTTTCTATATATAACATTCGTCTGAGTCTATAATTAAAACCAAAATGAAATACTGCTTGTAAGAAATTAATAATAGCAGTTGGATTGAGTACAAAATAGCATATTTCAATAAATTTAAGAAAAATTTGTGCAAATAATATTGAAATTAAAATGCATGCTAATAGGAAAAAGAAATTCGTTTTATTGAATACAAATGGAAATACATAAGCTGCAATATAACATCGTATCATTCAGCATTAAGTCCTGATAATATTCCCTAGTTTGGATTACTATATCCTTTAATTCATTTGTTAAAATGATGAGTCTGCTTGTATCATACATTTGACTATATCTTCTTGCATCTAAACTGTTGTGTGCACGCTTGTTATAAGCATGATATCTAACCTATTTTTGAGCTGATTAATTTTTTAAAATAATCTTTTCTATTTTCATTATTGATATATTGAAGATAGTTTATGAGGTTGATTGTTTGACTATATGCATATTGTCGTTCTAGATCATTATCAAGTTCTGCTTGAGTTATTAATGTTTGATATTTAACTAATTGTCTATCCTGATTATCTTTACACCAATAACTATATTGTATCAATTCTTTAAGTTCACGTTTCTGGTCAAAATAATTCATAGTTTATTTTGAAATAAAGGAAAAATGATATTAGGATTTTGAATTTTAAGTCTATTCTAAATCTGAAAAACTATATATTGTTGTTCTTGTATTGTTAACTGATTGAAGTTTATGGGTAGTGATCTAATAATGAAATGACATAATTCAATTTTTCAAGAAAAAGAAAGTCATGATGAATGAATGATTAATTTGAAACAATTATATTGTATAGAAATGATGAAACAAGTAATTTTAATCATACCTTTCATGTTTTTGAGAGAACGCCAATCACCAGGCTAAAGTTTGGAGAGTGTATAGAGAAGAGAAAGAAATTTATTTCATAAGAGCTTAAGGCTCGAAGCTTACATATATATAGGTAGGAGAGAAAGAAAAGGCCGAAACATTATAGCCGACAAAAGAAAGATGCTAAAGTAAAGTAATGCCTGATAAGGCATAAAGCAAAAGGTAAAGCCTGATTTTGACAAAAACAAAAAGAATCTACCTAAGTAAAAGAAAAAGTGACTAAGGGAAAAGCAAAATCGTACAATAATTTACAAACAAAAGTAGAAAAAGTTGATCATCCATCTGGCCTACATCCTTAGTGATGTGATGATGACTCTATTCTTCAATAATTACGTTCTCAGATTCATTGTCTTCTGGTTGAGCAGTAGAAGGGCAATATTTGCATTTATATTCAAGATGATGTTGAAGTTGCTGACATATAACATATTTCCATGATGCGGAAAGATCAGTGAAGATTCCTTCCATAGTTACAAAAGGATTCAGAAATTGTTTGATGATGTGTAAAGAATCGGGTGTAATTGGAGCTTTGTAATTTGAAATCATGACTTGATTAATTCTTTTGTAATTCACTTTAATGTTAGATTCAACGATAATTTGAGCGCCTTGGATAACTTCTTCAATGCATTGAAGGTTGAACTGATTGATTAAATCCCATTCAAATTTGTGCTGAGGTGGTTCATTAATTCCTGGATAGATACCATTGCTGATCCCAATAGTAAGAAAAGCAATTCTGGATAATTTTATTTATGCATCCTTGATTGTATCATTTTCTTTAAAGATGGGATAGCCGCTAAAGATTTTGATAAACATTTGTTTATCTTTGGCGATACGATCCTTATAATTTTTTACTGCCTGAATGAATCCTGCTAAGAACTCGGAGAGGATGTTTAAATTGGTTAAGTAAATAACATCTATAGGTCCACTTTGAAAGAATAGATAGGTAGTTAAAGGTTCGGCTTCTGAAAATATGATGGCTTTAGGTTCATATTTTCCTCGATTTTGAGGATAATATTGGAAGATTTTTTGAGCATCAGTCCATGTACTCTAGCTGAATATACTCCAAAGAATGGAAACAATATTAGCTAATCTTGAAGATGCAATATCTCAGAAGGAACTAGAATTGATGAATTTACAACAAGTTGGTATAGTTACCAAAGAACTCAGTCAAGAATTAATGAATTTACAACAAGTTGGTATAGTTACCAAAGAACTCAGTCAAGAATTAATGAATTTACAAGAAGTTGGTATAGTTACCAAAGAACTCAGTCAATTGAGATAAACCATTCAAATATTAAAGCAAAATACAAAAGACCAAACAATAGCAACTACTGTCCGTACAACCAATAGTCCTTCAACTATTCCTTCAACCACAAAGCTCATTATAAATACCATTCCTTTAATCATTCCTCAACAAATTACCTCTGTTAAACCTCAAACCATATCTGACAAGGATCCAGTTAGTCCAAAACTCTCCCAAAGACAAAAGGATGCAGCAGAGACCAAAACATATGTTATATACAATGGACTTATGGCAGGACTTTATGACAAATGGCATAAAGCTATTATACACATCACTGGTCGATCCGGTATTCTACACAAAAGTTTTCCATCCAGAGTCGAGGTTGAAAAAGCCTTTGAAAATTTTAGAAATCCAATTTTAAAGCCCCAATATAAACAAGTTTTGCAGACACCTAATCCCAATCCAAAAATGGTTTCTCTAGGGAAACCAATCTACATGGACCGCATTAACTCAATCTCTTCTAAAGCCATTTAAGAAGAAGCACAAAAAGTCACTTCAGAAATGTTTTCAGATTGCTTCCAAGCTCTAAACACATGGATTGATGCTCAAAAAATCTTCTAATATTATCCTCAAAACTGAGGAAAATATGATACTTCCAGAAGCCAAACCTTTAACTACCTATCTATTCTTTCAAAATGGACTTATAGACACTATTTACTTAACCAATTTAAATATCCTCTCCGAGTTCCCAGCAGGATTCATTCAGGCAGTAAAAAATTATAAGGATCATTTTGCCAAAGATAGAGAAATTTTTATCAAAATCTTCAACAGCTATCCCATCTTTAAAGAAAATGATACAATCAAGGATGTATAAATAAAATTATCTAGGATTGCCTTTCTCACTATGGGGATCAATA
Source organism: Erythroxylum pelleterianum (assembly GCA_027563865.1). NCBI lineage: Eukaryota > Viridiplantae > Streptophyta > Magnoliopsida > Malpighiales > Erythroxylaceae > Erythroxylum > Erythroxylum pelleterianum. The sequence goes on along the minus strand of JAOQMR010000007.1, from coordinate 3,315,642 downwards.
ATGGTACCTATCCAGTAATTGATGAACCACCTCAGCACACATTTGAATGGGATTTCATCAATCAGTTCAACCTCCAATGCATTGAAGGAGTTTTGATCCAAAGAGCTCGAATCACCACTGAATTCAACATTAAAGTGAATTACAAAGGAATTAATCAAGTCATGATTTCAAATTACAAAGCTCCAATTACACCCGATGCTTTACACATCATCAAACAATTTCTTAATCCATTTGTAACTATGGAAGGAATCTTCACTGATCTTTGCACATCATGAAAATATGTTATATGCCAACAACTTTAACATCATCCTGAACATAAATGCAAATATTACCCTTCTACTGTTCAGCCAGAAGACAACGAATCTGAGGATGCAATTATTAAAAAATAAAGTCATCATCACATCACTAAAGATGTAGGCCAGATAGATGGCCAACTTTTTTTACTTTCGTTTGTAAATTATTGTACGATTTTGCTTTTCCTTTAGTTACTTTTTATTTTACTTAGATAAATACCTTTTGCTTTTGTCAACATCCGAATTTACCTTTTGCTTTATGCTTTGTCAGGCATCTTTTCCTTTTTACTTTACTTTAGCATCTTTCTTTTGTAGGCCATAATGTTTCGGCCTTTTCTTCCTCTCTAGCCTATATATGTAACTTCTGAGCCTCAGAGCTCTTATAAAATAAACTTCTCTTTCTCTTACCTATACTCTCCGAACTTTAGCCTGGTGATTGGCGTTTTTCGGAAACATAAAAGGTATGATTAAGATTACTTGTTTCATCATTTTTATTCATCATTTCTATACAATATAATTGTTTCAAATTAATCATTCATTCATCATGTCTCTATCTTTTTCCAAAAAAATTGAGTTGTGTCATTTCATTATTAGATCACTACCTATAAACTTCAGTTAGTTAACAATAGAAGAACAACATATATAGTTTTTCAGATTCAGAGTAGACTTATAATTCAAAATCCTAATATCATTTTTCCTTTATTTCAAAATAAACTATAAATTATTTTGACCAGAAATGTGAACTTAAAGAATTGATACAATATAGTTACTAGTATAAAGATAATCAGGATAGACAATTAGTTAAATATCAAACATTATTAACTCAAGTAGAACTTGATATTGATATAGAACGACAATATACATATAGTCAAACAATCAACCTTATAAACTATCTTCAATATATCAATAATGAAAATAGAAAAGATTAGTTTAAACAAATTAATCAGCTCACAAATGGGCTAGATATCATGCTTATAACAAGCGTGCACACAACAGTTTAGATGCAAGAAGATATAGTCAAATGTATGATATAAGCAGACTCATCATTTTAACAAATGAATTAAAGGATATAGTAATCCAAACTAGGAAATATTATCAGAACTTAATGCAACAACTCATTCATTATATATATATATATATATAATGTTGCAATATTTCAACCTATGTATTTTCGTTTGTATTCAATAAAATGAATTTCTTTTTTATATTAGCATGCATTTTAATTTCAGTATTATTTGCACAAATTTTTCTTAAATTTATTGAAATATGCTATTTTGTACTCAATCCAACTGCTATTATTAATTTCTTACAAGCAATATTTCATTTTGGTTTTAATTATAGACTCAGACGAATGTTATATATAGAAAGTCTATTATTTATTGATGACTTTCTTGTCTGGATTCACCAAAATCAGCAAGAAGTTACTCAAATTATATATAATCGAGATCAACATAGAAGAAGAGAACATTAAAAATGACTTCACACACTTGCTCTATTTGTGATCAATTAATAGATTGTTCTATTTGTAATCAATTAATCGATCGTATACAATTTATTGAACATTTAAAAGATCAACATTATGTCGAATTCAGATATTGGGAAAACCAATATAATTATCTTAGATTTATGATATCTAATCTTCAAATTATACAACCTATTAAGGATAATTTAGATTTAGCTAAACAGATGCATCAGTTTTATACTCAACAGTTACATCATTTTGAAAAAACTTTACATGATCATAAAATAAGTACTCCTTGGCATCAAAATGACTAATCAAGATTAAGAAACAAATCTATTAGGTATAGAAAATTTAGAACTATCCGAATCAACAGGAACCTTTCATATAGATACTCTTTATCTAATGAAAAACAAAAAACAAATAGCTAAAGCCCAGCTAAATTTAAAATCTGGACAAATTATACAATCTTCATTATTTAAGCATGTATTAGAAGACATTCGTTTTTAGAATTACTATAGATCCATCTATAAATAGAAGACATTCGTTTTTAGAATTACCTTCTTCATCCACACCAACTCTATTGTCTCATAGATTAAAATCACCTTCTTTACGCTTAACCAAACCATTTCGATTCACTGAACCTGAAAATAAACAAAACCAAAGTGTTAAAATTACAAACCCTGTTACAATTCCTGTTATAGAAAACTCGATAAAGGATCTTAAAAATCAAATTAGTGATTTAACCACTTATATTAAAACTACGTTATGAGTGTTACCCAATATATTAAAGAAATCAAAGAACACCAAATTCAATTAGAAACCAAAATTACAGAGTTAAGTCAAATAATTCAACAATTAGTCAATGTAAACAACCAACAAATACAAATCTTGCAAAATTTAGAAACAAGGTTAAAAGAAGAAGCTTCCAGCACAAAAATGGTATCAAGTTTGATAGACATGCATAAATTTTTTTTAATAACCATGTATATATGTGTGTGTGTATGATAAAAGTTTTGTTTCCATGTGCATATATATTGGTAGGATCTTCGGGAGAGAGAGAGGAGATTATTCCAGTGGAAGGACAGAGGGCGAGGGAAGGAGTTAGTTACAGCTGAGGTGGCTAATTGGTTAGGCATAACAGAATGTAAAGGGGGGCTTATAAAAGGGGGGAAAATAGAAGAGAAGGTAGGCAGAAGAAAATAGTAAGATTGTAGGCAGTGAGAATCGAGAATTCTCCCTGAGGAGCTGCTATAGCTCTGGAACAGATAAAGGTCTGTACGTAAAGTAGAATTGCCGATGTTTGACGGAACTGATCCGATGGGATGGATTACTAGGGCAGAGGTTTATTTTGAGGTTCCAACACTTCTACTCTATCGGACATCTTAGGTGGCATCAAGGTAAGTTACTCTGAACTTGTGTTTTTGTGTTTGTAAAAATCCTCCGAAAAGCTGGTCCTCCTCTCCCTTCAGATCCGGCAGGTCGGACCAATTGTTAGGAACCTCTAGTTTATAATACTAGAGGTGAGTATATTATTGAGTAAAATCAGTGTTTTAACACTGATACTTACAGATATAGTCCTCAGACCTGTATCTGTTCCAGAGCTATAGCAACTCCTCAGGGAGAATTCTCGATTCTCACTGCCTACAATCTTACTATTTTCTTCTGCCTACCTTCTCTTCTATTTCCCCCCCTTTTATAAGCCCCCCTTTACATTCTGTGATGCCTAACCAATTAGCCACCTCAGCTGTAACTAACTCCTTCCCTCGCCCACTGTCCTTCCACTGGAATAATCTCCTCTCTCTCTCCCGAAGATCCTAACATATATAAAAGAAGTTTGGTAACCACGTGTGTAAATTTATGTTCATCATAAAGAGATTTGTTGTTCCTAACACTGCCTTGCTTCACCTTAATTGTTATTCAAAAAAGTTATGCCTTTCCTCTAGGCAACAAATGACACTAAGATGGAACAAAGAAAATATCCATTAGGAAAATATGAATATGAAGACAATTAAAAAGAGGCATTTAAAAACAGTGGAGTGAATAAAATTGACAAACGAGAAAAAGTAAAAACTATATTGAATAATCTCATCAAATAACTCAAGCCAAACAGATGGCAGTCATTTTAAAAGTGATATAAGGTGAATGGACTAGTAATACCATACTGCAGGCCAATTATTTGTCTAAGCTTGTTGTCATCAGCGCCGTAACAAAGTGGATCTCTAAAGCTAACCTACAAAAGGAAAACATGAGCAAAAATCACAAACCAAAAAGGAAAGATGTGAATTGGAGAAAGTCAAAGCACCCAAAGCACTCTGATGATTTGAGAGATAATTTTATGTACATAATTTGTTTTACTATAACAAGGCATAATGGTTTGTTGAATTTAGAGAAGTATGACTTTAAACTACAAAAAATTGGTGGCAAATATTATATGAACTGAAAAGACTGAAAAGTTTGGAAAATCTTAACAAGGTATAAAGAATTCTTGTTTCCTCAAACCAAGATCCTATTATTCTTTGAAAATAAAACACAACCATCAATATGACTGTATAATCACTAAAAAATGCAAATACAAAAAAATCATAAAACGATCAATTATAAGTCAATAACCTTCTTCACTATATGGAACTGTTATATTTTATAATGAGCAGAGGACAAGAGCATTTACTGTTCTATTAACAATTTTACAAAGATTTTTGAAAAGTTAGATAGCAAATAGTCAGAATAAAGATAATGTAAGTCCATCAGATAAGTATAACGAAACACAAACATAAGCAACTAAAACACTAAAAAGTCGATGCCCAATGATGTAATTGACATTTAGTAATAAGTTTTGCGTCTAATAATGATTTTCACCCTATTTATAAATGCAGTCGCAATACAACAGACACGCAGATCTTTTACCTCTAAAGGACCAAATAGGCAGACTTTAAAGTTCCCATCAGGTAAAAGTTGCAATCAGTTCCAAACCACACAAAAATGCTCAGTCATTGATGGGATAAAGAAACAGCACCAAGATGCTCAACTATCACGAAGTTCTTCGCTCTATCTGTTGGATGACCCTGCATCCTCTTAAGCTCCTTAAATTGTTTTGTCTTGTTAAATCAATAATGCAAAAGATAGGACAAAGCATTCAGGAATCTATACACAAGATCACCGGACACACTTCTAACTTACCACTCCATCACACATTTTTGAGAAAGGAACAAGCTTCCAAAAATTCTAGACATTTCCATCAGAATGGGTGTTGTAGGAAGCCTAACATTTGAGTTGACATTGGAACCGTGAAAAGTCAAACTTGACTGCAACAACATCTCGTAAACCCCCAACTTGGTTAAAGTTTTCCTGGGAAATAATATCATTTATGGCCAAAAATGAACCTTCCATGAGGTGCACATCCACTGTGATTAGGGACTGCATCTCTTCCAATGTCATGAAACCTTTGACTGTTCCTAAGAAACCCCAAATTCTCCCCACACATGCCAGGAGCGGATGGTACAAAAATCACAGCTTCTTAGTGAAGGCATTCCATGTAGACTTTCGGTCGCCATAACCACAAAACGCGATATTCATCGAGATATTCAGAAAGATAATATTGACTAGACTCACACCCTGCAAATAAAACCAACCCATCTTACCTTCAATTGGGGTGAGAGGCGCACAGCTAGAAGTGGCAGTTGTGAGTCACCTCAGAATACCAAATTAATAAGTACCATCAGATGCCAATGGGAGAGAATTACACAGCACAAAAAGACCGAGCACAGCAAGCAAGCACAGGAGTGACTAGAGAGCGCGAGAGAAAGGGAGGGGAGAGGATCTCTATACAAATACCAGTTGGGGAAAAAGCTATTTTTTGTGGGTTTTGATGAGTAGGGTTACGCCTGTGTATTTCAAACACAAATCTCAAGGGAAACAACCAACGAGAAGGAAGAAGACGACAAGACCAACAACACAACCACACGCTCTCTGAAATGGCGTTGTCAAGAAAAACAGCTGTTTCTATGGGACAAAACCAAAAGCTGAAGTTGTTTCGAGCCAGCGTACTTCGTCAAATTTATCCATTCTCTATTTTACCACGTAATCCTTTTATTTATATACCGTGTAGATTCTGCATAAATAAATAATTGAGATTTATAAAATAAAATAGAAATAAATAAAATAAAATAGATTCTGTATAAATAAATAATTAAGATTTATAAAATAAAATAGAAACAAAATAAAATAGATAGAGAATCTCATCCCAATTGTTCCATAACTAAGATAAAGACTAGCAAGCAATTTAGCTTTTGAATTGAGAGCCGTGGGATCAGCCTAATCCAACCCGAAATGACTTGAACGGTAATGACCCAACTTTAGTATGAAGTCTCCTTGCAATTTATTGGATCTAGTCTAACCCAATTCTACACCAAAGAGTCCCACCCAACTTGATACAACCAACAGAACCTAACTTGACTTGTAACCCGACTTGACTCGAATCACAAGGATCTAACTCCACTTGACCTAATCCAAACCTACTTGGCTTGACCTATAACGATAAATTGGATCCAATTGCCCATATTTAATCCCTATAACAATTTGTCGAATTTGATCCGAACCTCCGCTAATTTACTATACTTTATCCTTCTATCAACAACACATGAAATTCTCTGTGCCTATTATGATATTTCAACATTGTGTCATTTAATTTTATCCACACATTTATGAAACAGAAAATTTAGAATTTAACTCAACAATTTGAAGAATGAAACAAGATTTAATTCAGTTTCTAGAAACAAATATAGGAAAGGGGTTCTTTTTCTATACTGGATGAAGATGGGAGAAAGAAGGTAAGATAGTTTTGGGAAATAATTGTCGGCGGCTAGAGTTGTTATAGTGGAGGTGGCGAAGGTTAGCACAGTCGGCAGCAAAGAAGATGCTCCTTATCAATCATCCTAGTTGGAGCAATTCAAAAGTTACAGGGAAAACCTTCTTCTTGGCTAAATGCCCTGAAACTTGGTATGCTAGAACAAAAGTGTCGAGGAAGAAACAAAAAGAGAGTGAAACAGAACAAAATAGGAAAGTTACGAACTACTAAATTTAAATAAGGTCAAAATGGGTTGAGTTAATGTTAAATGGAACAACCAATCCTAATTTCAAACAAAGGAATTAGAGAGGAAACTAAAACTTGAAATTAGAAGTGAAGAGTGGTAGTAGAATGAGAGAAAACCAAAGAAAATATATGGGAAGTGGAAGGAAATTGACTCTTAACTGATTATTGTAGAGTTTGAACTATTAATTTTAACGTAAACTCGGCTTGATAGATGCTACCTCAAAACACTTCTCTCCCTCAAACAATTGTATTCTATCAGTGTAAAATATCGTCAAGAAGTGCATGCATATAAAAGCGAAAACATAACCTGTCACAAACAACCCGATTAAGAAGATGTAATGGTGGAGAGAAGAGATTGAGGAAACCAAGACAAGAGTGTCTGTCAAGGAGTTGGAAACAGAAAGAATTTGGAAACTAACTGTCTGTTTAGTTAGCGTCTTCAACATGCAGAGACGGAACAGAACAAGACGGAACATAACAAGAATTGGAGATAATGAGATATTTGGTTGCGGTGGACAGAACAGAGATAATTGTCTTCGTCCTGAGGACAGAAATGTGTTTGGTTGCAGGGGACAGAACAAAAAAAGTGTTAATGACAGAAATGTCCCTGTAGTATAATAAGAAGAGTGGATGTAATTCATTGATTATTTTATAATTGTATCAATATTTATTTTACAATATTTAATTATTTTATAATCAATGAATTACATATACTCTTCTTATTATACTACAGGGGCATTTCTGTCATTAACACTGTTTTTGTTCTGTCCCCTGCACATTTTTGTCCTCAGGACGAAGACAATTATCTCTGTTTTGTCCATCACAACCAAACATCTCACTATCTCCAATTCTTGTTCTGTTCCGTCTCGTCCCGTTTCTGCATGTTGAAGACGCTAACCAAACAGACAGTAAGTATTCCAGAAGAACAAAAACAACGGGATGAAAAGGGTCTTACCCAAAAGAGAGGCTCGACTGTCGAATGCTGGTTTGGCTTCAACGACGAGTCACGTTTCTGGAGACGAAAAAACACAGGTAAACTGAAACATGAGTCACGTTTTTGCGCAATCTGCTCTCATCAATTAAACCAACCAATTACTTTATCTTCTGTGGCGATAAACAGACAGACGAAGCAGATGGAAGAAGACGAGGGCATTTTAGATTGCAATGTGTTTAGGTTTCGTCCGTAAGCAAGGTTATTTTTGTCATTTCTCATTCTTGTCCGCAGGACAAAAATCTCTGTACCTCAGTTTTGGAAAGAACAAAAATGGGTAAGGACGGTAAGCCAACAGACCGAAGGACAGAACTTTTGTGTCCTCGAATGATGAAATGAGATGTAATATGAAACCCTTCCCTTCCATCCTATTTTCTTTCATTCCATTATAAATCCTCCTCCCAAACGATGGAATAATATTACATTACATTCAATTTCATTAATAACAACTCAACCAAATATAGCCTTGGTTGGGTCGGCTGTGCTAGGCCCAGGCCCATCTTAATACATCTACGGCCCGATCGGCCCATCAGGTATTAAATTCCCATACAAACGCAAAGACCTACGTAAACCTAACATCCACGGCATATATAAGATACTATTCCCACCGAATTGAGGTATGAGACAAAAACCCTAGATGTTCTTTATATTCTCAGCTACCAAAACCTCACAGAATACTGACTTGAGCATCAGAGGGGCTTCCCGGGAATCAATTCCCGGCCCACCGTTATCTATTTTGCAGGTATCTCATAGCCAGAATCGCACAGACCATGGACCAAAACAACGACGTCCAGCCTCAGCAGAATCAGGCTGAACCATTTGGCGCCCACTGTGGGGCCCAGCGTCGGGGCACCACGTCCAGAACCACGCAGATCAGTCAGGCGGCGGTAGCTAACCCTGGTATTGCCGCCGTCACGGCACTTGCGCTGCAAAGGATGGCTTTGCCATCGCCTGCCATTCTCCCAC
>JAOQMR010000007.1:3263135-3300010 GCA_027563865.1 Erythroxylum pelleterianum | reverse complement strand
CCCATAAGCCACCTCCTGTAGCTGTTGTGAAACGTATTCTTTTTACTGATGCGGAGGATGAGTAAGTGAATTACTTTATCCAAATAGATACCACACCTTAGTTGTACTAATGCTATTGATATTGACCATCTTTATTTTTGCAGTTTCACTATTTGTATCATTAAGTTGCATTATGTTCCATAATTTTTCTCAATTTGGTATGGCAAAAAAAATCTTATTTCTAAACATACAAATTATAGACAATCATTGCATATCGATTTGTTGGTTAAATATGCGTTGACATTTGTAGTATTGTATTGGGTTAAGAATCTACGTCAATAGATAAGTAGTCATTGCATTTCATTTTGGGATAACAAGCTCTAAAGTGCCAAACTTTTTGGGATTTTTTCAATTCAGTACCAAACTTTTTAATTTTTTCAATAAAGTGATTAACTTTTTAAAACTTTAACAATTCAGTTCATAATATTTAGTTCTATTAACATTTTGTTGATGTGGCTAATAAACCACCTTTGGCTATGGGTTGTGGGTAGGGCTATGGGTTATGTTATGAGTCCATATGGAAGCTGACATATCCATCAATTTTTCCAGTGGATGCCTACATGTCATGGCCGAAGATGGTTTTGTTACCCCTATTAGTAAAATACTAACAAAACTAATGTTTTGAACTAAGTTATTAGGGTTCTAAAAGATTAATCACTTAACTAAAAAATTTAAAGGTTTGGCACTGAATTGAAAAATTTTAAAAAGTTTGGCATTTTAGGATTTGTTATCCCTTTCATTTTCATGTTTTTGAAAGAACATGTAATTGAAATCAAAACTCTCCAAATACATTTACATAGCTTTGAGCATGATTTGGGAAATATAAGTTTGCACCAAAGTGGTTGTTCAAATGAAGACAAAATTCTCCACTAATTTGTCACTTTTATTTGAATATTTGTGTGTAGTGCCTGCTAAGAGCTTTTTGATTATGAATTGAAGATGTGCATAACAAATTTCAAGATTTCCTTATGAATTTTGATGTAGATTACTGGCACTGGGTATGATGGAATATAATACAAATTGGAAAGCAATTCAACAACGCTTTCTTCCATGCAAATCTAAGCATCAGGTAGTTCAAAAGCTTTTGGCAAATGTTATATGTACCAAAATACCAGCTCTATTATGGCCATTTTAGTGTCTATTTACAATCCACTTTCTATAAATTATGTTACATAGAATGCTTTCTCCGTGAATAAGTTATGTCAAAAATCACTTTCCCTCTATCTCTCTATCTCTCCATCTCACATTCACATGCGTGCACATATAGATTCACATGTGCACATATGTTCACACACTTGTTTTTCTTGTTAAGGAATCTTTGAGCTACATTTATATGCAGTGAATAAATAAGTGCCGAGGCAGTTATCAGTTGTAATCGGCCTATGCAGTCTAATGGCAATTGTCATGCTAAAATGTTTTACATTTAGAATTAGCTTCTAGTTTGTTTCCTTGACTTGTACTCAAAGAACCACAGTTAGTTAATTGCAATTGTAAGGAATGGGTTGATATGAACTAAGGTCTATGATAATGAATCGTACTTATCTTCCAGTCTACTTTCTCAGTTGATAGTTATGTACAACTTTTTATTTTTGCAGATTCATCTAAATATGTGAGCTCTTCTTGAGATTGTTCGCTTGAGCTGTCATTTGAAGTTATTCTCTTTGTGTATTAATTTTGCTGAACTTTTACTCTTTATTGCTAAGATATTTACATGGTAAATTTTTACTGACTTTACATGTGTCTTGGCATTTCTAGTTACACTCTGCTAGATTTTGAAGTTTTCATACACAAATGTTGACCAATATCACAGCCATCTTGATGCTTGTGCATCACATGCTACTTGTGTTGCAGATTTTTGTTAGGCAAAAGAATCGTTGTTCATCAAAGGCACCTGAAAACCCAATAAAGGTATATACACTAGCACACATATAGTAGTGATCAATTTTGAATCAACTTCTGGTGACCAAAAGTATGTTTCTTCATTCTTTGTGCATCTTTTTTTTTCCTTCTCATTCAATGTTACAAACTGCTAACAATAAGATTCCAACTGGCACTTATTATAATGCTTATAAAATTTAAATTGGGTAATGTAGTATAAATGGATAATATAAGTGAAAGAATATGTTAACAACAGATAAAAGCTTATTACAGCAACCAAAGAGTCCATCAATTCCATGTTAGTAGTGGTACTAGCAAGTCACCAAATCCAGACCCTGTAACAAGCCCTAAGCTATTGTGTATGCCTTGTGGCTCCTATTAGAGCTCCTCATGGACTCCATCCTATAAAAAATCTAGGAAGTGATACCGTACTTGGTGAAAGTTTATAAATTTCCAACTAAAAGGGGGAATGTGTTGAAAATGTTCCTACATAACAACTAGAAGTGACTGACTAGGTAAGCCTGATCATATGGCTTGTTCATCTTGAATATATGCAGGTCCACTGCTTTCGATTGATTACATTACATCTTCTTATGGTATCATTGGGTTTTTAGAAAGGGCCAATGGTTTCAATTTCATCAAAGAGGCCTTCGTGATTTGATAATTATTCAGATAATTACAATATTTTATTCATAATTTTATAAGTTTATACAATAAGATATAACAAAAAGATCTTATTTGATCAATCATCAAACACATAGGCCTCTTTGATGAAATTGAAACCATGGGGTTTTGAAAAGCAATGATGCCATAAGGGGCTTAGTATAAATCATGCTATTTATTTTTTATTTTTTATTTTGACCATATCACAAAATGACTACTTACTGATATCAAAGTTGCAGTTCAAGAGAAGGAAATAAAAAGTGAGCAGTGTGTTAAGTGAATGCCTATATTGTTTTGGATATGGAATTGCATTATTTTTCAATTGCTTATCTGTATAGGCAGCCATATTTGTGTACAAAGTGAAATGGTAAACTGACATTTTGGTAAATATTTGTGAAGGACTTGAAGATTTTGCTTTGATCTTCCCTTAACTGGGATGAACATGAAAAATAAAAATTCTCGTCAACACGGAAACTATATGGTGCTTTGATAATTGTCCCTATTTTTCAATAGACCATAAAATGCCAAAATATATCTTTCCATGGCAGGAACTTAGACTTGGTTTAATTGCTTGTTTCTTTAAGGGATAAAGACATGCACCTCCCTTCTGGTTTTACTCATTCCTGAAAAATATTTTAAAGAAGTCCTTATACTTTGTTAAATGGCATATACTCCTGTTAGCTTCGTCATCAAATGTTTTAAAGGAAGAACTAACAGAAAGGGTGTGTGGACTATTTAACAAATTATGAGAACTTTTTTTAATAAAAATAATCTGTGGGGAAGTTTTTAGGAATGAGTCAAGCGACAAGAGAGGTGCATATCTTCTGTGTTTGAATGAAAGCCTTTTGTAATGTGCCTGTCAAAATGATGATAAAGACAGGGAAATTGAATTGTTGAGAATTTGTTTGAACTTTTGGATTCAGATTTTGCATATCTTCAGTTTGATGAATATGTCCTTGAGAACAAATCATTTGATATGATTTGAATATGTATTGCTCTTTATTCAGGCAGTAAGGAGGATGAAAACCTCTCCTCTAACTTCGGAAGAGATGGAACGTATTGAGGAGGTAATCCCGTCCATCATATTCTCTTTCTTTTTGTCTATGGTTGATCAACTTCTTTTGCTATAGCTTTGTGATACTTTTAACTAACCCAAAGCACTCCAGGGTCTTGAGTTTTTCAAACTTGACTGGATGTCAGTCTGGAAATTTGTCGTCCCACATCGGGATCCATCCTTGTTACCACGCCAATGGAGGATTGCCCTTGGAACTCAAAGGTCATACAAGGTAGATGCAGATAAAAAGGCTAAACGACGTATATATGAATCAAACAGAAGAAAGCGCAAACTTGCAAATTTGGCAAATTGGCAAGAGTTGTCAGACAAAGAGGTTTGTTAATCTTCTGGGAATTTAATTACCTATAATCAAAGTTAAGGATCATTTTACGATGCAATTCTCTAATTAATTTGGGATTATTGGACATCTATCGACCATTATAATCACTTGTATGTGGCATATGGGTTTTGACTATGATCTAGTTGGCCTGTGACTTTCTGAGCTTGACAATAGTTCATTGTATGTGGTCATTGTTTTGATCCAATATGTTTGCATTGTTGAATGACACATGGGAAGGGCATTTTAATAAATCATATCATGGATGTGTATAAGTGAAAATTCATTAGTTAACCATATTGGAAATGAGTTATTTGATTTAATTTGTTTTAAATGTGTAGTAAAACATTTCATCAATTTAAAAGAGATTAACTAGGCTTGCATCTTAAGGTTATAAAATTTTCATTTTGACCTCTATGAGTGACTCAAGGTTTATTGTTCAACGCTTTAATTGGCTGCAGGAAAATCAGGTTGAAAGTAAAATGGAAGGAAATCTTAGTGAGGATGACTGTATGGGCAATGCTAATGAAGCTTATGTTCATCAAGGATTTTTGGCAGATTGGAGACCAGGTGCCACAAGTCTTCTTTTCACTGAACGTCCCTGCCTAGACATTACGACAAAAGGCCTTCCCAGTAATACGTTGCTGACTAAGGGTTCACATATAAAGGAACAACCAAAGGTTTATGGGCCTGGAGGAGCTCAATCCCTAAAAGATAATATTCATGGTCTTCCATATGCATCCCACTACTGTCACTATCCTCCTGCTACATCTGATGTTACCCATGTTAGACATTTTCCTTGCAATAGCACACAAAACCGTCAAAATTCTGATGCAAGATTAAATGCATCGAAGTCCAAAATCTATGTGTGGCCTTACCGGACTCGCAGACGTGATGGTGCATGCTTAGTGAAACTAGCACCAGAGCTACCCCCTGTTAATCTTCCACCATCTGTTCGTGTGATTCCACAGTCAGTTCTAAAAACCAACCAGTCTGAGGTGTCCATCCAGATGTCTGCAAGAAAAAGTGGCGGTGGTGAAGCTAGAATGGAAGTTAGTCCCAAGCTTTCACATGTTGCAAGTTTTGAATCAACTAGTTCAGCTAAAACTAATAGAAATAAACATAATCAAGTTAGAGATACTGGTGGTAGTTCATTCCCTGAAGAGGCTACAATTTTGTACGCAGAAGAATCTGCAGTTCAAGATACAGTTTTTATTGAACAAAAAGGCAACGAAGCTGATTGTAATATGCATCCGTTGTTATTCCAGGAATCTGAAGGGCATGTGCCATATTTCTCATTGAGTTGCAACAATGGTAGTTCTGGTTCATTTAGTTTATTTTCTGGGAATAATCCTCAACTGAATTTGACACTATTTCGAAGTTCTCACCAAGTAACTAGTGTTGTTGATTATCAAAGGAAGGGCCCTAGCTCAACAGAATTCCCTTCAGCTTCATGTGTCATTGACTTCCATCCCCTTTTGCAAAGAACCGATGATGGTGATAGCGACTTTGTGACACAAAGCTTTAATTTACATCATGGTCAAAATGGAAACCAGTTTGACTCTGTTCAGACTACTGTCACTAGACCATCTACCTCTACTGAGAAATCTAGTGAACTTGACTTGGAAATCCATCTAAGTTCTGCATCAATCAACGACAAAGCTATGGAAACTAGAAATTCTGGAAAAATTAGTCAACCAAGGTCAACAGTAGATGCATCAATATCAGGAAATACAATGGTGTCTTCTGAAACTAACAGTCCACATCCCGACTGCAACATCAATAACCTTAGAGCGCAGATTAATCCTCTTCCAGATGCTGATGGAATGAATTCTCCAAGTAATAATGTTGATAGATGTGATATGGATGAGTCAGGTGACCAATCTAATCAGGAGATTGTAATGGAGCAGGAAGAGTTGAGTGATTCTGATGAAGAAACTGAAGAAAATGTAGAGTTTGAGTGTGAAGAGATGACTGATTCAGATGGTGAAGAGGGTTCAGGTAGTGAGCCAACTGCTGAGATACAAGATAAGGTACAGTTGTTGTGTCTACTTAATAACATTCAGCTGCTTTATTTTAAGAGACCTGCATATTTCATCTTTGTTGCTTTTACTCTGCACAAGCTATTTTACATTTTCTTTCATAGAGTGGCGGCCAAATGTTCATGACTATTGAAATATTAATACCTGTGTGGTGAATCCACAATCTGCTCTCTGCATATGCTTTTAGAGTACAATACCTTATCTATTGAGGTTGTTATTCATTACCTGCATCAATGTATTAATTCATGGAGTTATCAACATGACTAATATCCCTGCACCCCTGTTCATTTTTATTACTATTACGATTACTCTTGCTCTCCATTTTCTTTAAATTTTATGGTTTAAAACTTGTAGATTTTATAATTTGTGCTGGTAGGTATTCAAATTCCTCTTGATTCTAATAAAAGTACTTTATGTTTAACTTCCGATTGAAACTCATTAATAGTTGGTTCCAAGATCTGCAATGGGAAAAATGACAACGGATGATCAACAATATGGAGTAAGGAGTTCAATAAATCATCAGGACAACACTTTGGTTCTCAGCAGGAGCAGTCCCCTTCTAAGGTTAAGCCCGACAAGCCCAGGAAAGGATGGTACATCTACCCCTTGGTTAAGTTTAGATTCATGTGCACCTATTGTCCTTGAAAGTGTAAAGGCAAAACATAAAGTTTGCACAATTAGTGAAATTCCTACTGGCAGAAGTCTAGCTTTATGTCGCTCCAATAACAATAAATCGAACGAGAAAAATGTTCTGTACCCAGAAGTAGTTGCACAGCAGGATGTTGTGGTTATGGCTCAACAACTCAGCCTTAGTCCATTGGCTGTTTCCACAATGAAGAAACCTAGGAAATGTGCTCGCCGAGCAAAGAGTTTGAGCTCAGGAATGACCAGATAAAACTCCTGAGAGCCTGAATTCAGGTTGGATTGATAAGCCTCTTTAGTTGCACAGATGGGCTGATTAGTGTCGTTAGCTATTTGTTACCTTGGATTTTGTTGATTGAAGCACAGAATAGTAACCTAGTCCTTCAAGTTTGATTGCTCTTGAAGATCCCCTTCCTAACTACACACTAGACTGTCAAGCTATCTGAAATCATTCACATTAGGATCAGTTTAGGTGGTCTTTTTTTTCACTGAACTGTGAGTATGAGCATAATGCCATAGTGGCAGGTAAAATATTGTATTTTCATATAACCTTTGTACAGATGCATCCCTTGTAAACGTTAAGGTTAATACAAATTTTGCTGAGTGGTGCTGTAAGGAGCAGATCTTTCTGTTCTTATATGCGAGTTTTGTGAGATGAATGCTTTACTGGACTTAAATATTAGTCCTTTGTTCAGAATTTAGAAGGTTTAAGTCTTAAGATCAGACCACCGTTTGGCGTGGTATATGACATGGTCACTAGCATGATAAAGTTCTCTAATTTAATATTTTTCCGACAACGACGTAATGATGGAAACATCTTACGCCATCAACAATCGCCCACCTATGAAGGAGATCGCTCCAGCTGTTTCTCTCTTTATCTTTGGCATCGTCGGAATCATTCTCGGAGTATTCATGACTTACAACCGAATCGGCGGTGACTGAAACCACGGTACGTTCATCACTTTTTCCCCAATTCCTTGTTAATTCGAGAAGGTGATTGCATTTTTAATGGTTTCGATGAATTCAGGGATATTCTTTGTGATACTGGGAGTGGTACTGTTTATACCAGGGTTTTACTACACAAGAATTGCTTATTATGCTTACAAAGGATACAAGGGTTTCTCTTTCGCCAACATACCTCCTCTTTAGTTACTTTACGTCAAAATCTGCTCATTCCATTTTGTTCATATTTCTCTATTACTATTCTGTAAGTGAGTAGATAGTGGTTACTTGTTCTGGACCTTTATATTTTCATGTTACTATCTAGGGAAACTGATGAAGGTTGGATGTTTAACGTTTTTGTTTTTAATCTTTCTATGTGGAAGAATTTTTGTATTGCAATGGTAATTTCAACTTTATTTTGTGCTGAGTTGCAGTATTTATGCATTTTTGTGCAATGGTAATTCACTCTTATTACCACAAAATTCCTGTAACTGACTCGTTTTCAATTGAAACTAACAGCCATGATTCTCTTCATATTATTTTTGCTTAGACTAGGATATTCGGCTGTGAATTAAGTGAATTTCACTCAATTTTGAAGGATTTTCTGTGTCCATTATGCAAAATTTTGTTTCTGTAATATTTGAAGTGGCCTGAAATGCAGTTTTTGTTTATTTATGTTCCCATCATCAACAATAATGCCTAAGTTCCCTTTATTCTAACCATCAAAGAAATTGTGTGGAGTACATGTTGTAAAGGAAGCACGGTTTCCATGTGACTCTGCTGAGATAGACTTCTAGGCTCCTCTTGAAGTGAGAATGAGAGGATATTATGGATAGATGGGTACATTAAATTCTCGCAACTTTATGTTGTGGCTATTATTATGCTTGGTGAATTTAGTATTTTGTTTTGCAAGCATTCTACAACTGTCAGCATAAAATTGTCTGAAGCGTGGACAAACACATTTGTGTTTCTTTATGGCCTTCTCTTGATTCTATGTCCTTGCAACAGATTTTCCTGAGTTGTTTTTTCTTTTCGGAAGATAAATTGAATTGAAGTGGAAATATAAGTACAGCAAGGTTATGGAAAGGACCTAACCCAACTGATTTAGTACATAGGGAGAGACTCCCTAACCAGAGAAACTAAGAGGTCTTAGAATGTTTGATGTGTTTCTTCCTTGACAGGAGCTTCACTTCCTGCTTTAGCTCCTTGATGTTGTATAGGATATTAAAGATGACCAATCCATTTTCTGCTAGCCACTACATTTGCTGTTGCTTCTTGATTGGTTGTTAAGTCGCTCTTTCCTTGCAGATGGGGGGACTAAAATCTCAATCATGTAGTTTGTTGTTACTTTCCCCTTTCAGCCGTCTTTTGAGTAACCCTATTGAGACAATGTATTGTTTTGTTCAAATCGAATCATGGTTTTGGCCAATGGAAAATCTGATAGTTTTGTTTGTATGAATTTTAGCCAATCTTTTTTTTCCTGAATTTTATACTCAATGTACATTGTTCATTAGGGCCTCTAGTTAAATCTTAATACATATGATCATTTATCTTTGTATGTTATTTTTGTTGGTTATCAAAACAAAAAAGAAAATTGAAGACCGGTTAGGTAGTATAATTTATTCTTGGGGTGAATCGAAAGATGATACTTTTCTCATTGGCGAATAACGGAAATAGAATAGTAAGCTGATGGAGCAAAGGATATAGGATTCAAATTATTGTTTTCGGTGAAGATGGTCCGGGAAAATAACTGATAACTTGTGATCAATCATTCATTCTTAACTTATTTGTGCAGGCATCAGATTCATGTCATTCTGCAACATAACTTCTGAAGTGTTTGTTGGAGTAATGAATGGTTTTAGATAATGCTAAAATCCTATCGAGAATACATAATAATTGTCTATTATTTGGCCAATCAATCTGCTTGTATATGTTTCTCAGAGTGATAACATTTGCTTCTGATTTTGTCTTGGATGCCATTAGTAGTTCCCAGTGATATACTTAATTTTGTCATTATGTAGCTCTGGTGACAGCTATACTTGAATGTTTTCCAAGCCGCATCTTGCCTTCATCTAAAATACGTGTGAATGTGGATGTTTAATTGAGTTTGGCTGTGCATTGGGTGTTAATGCACAGCAAAGCAAGAAAGAAACTTGTGCTGGTTTTGCGACCTTGATCTTACAACTTCATTATCTCTATGTAACTAGGAGCATCTTGGGAGGACAAGATCTTCTGTCCAGTTTTATGGTTTCTTATTCTGTCTCATGAATCTCAGTCATTCATTTATATTGGTCTTACATTTATTTATGCGGGATCTACGCGGAACCCACATAAATGAATGGCTGAAAATCATGGAACATAATAAGACATCATAAAATTGGACAGAGGATTTGAACTCCACCTTGAGTTATTCGAAGAAAGCAAAGTGAAGTACACGCATTTGAGGGAAAACATTATAGAAAAAGAATGCATCAAATTCAAGCTAGCGCAAAAAGATTTAAAAAAATAATGATAAGAGAAAACATGATCAAAATAAAGATAACAAGAATCAAGATAACAAGAATCATAATTGCAATCGATATATAACAAACCAAGGCATCAATAAAAAAGAAAGAACGTTAAGCAGCAAGGTATCCCCTTTTGAAGAGTTCCACACCCTTCCACTACTCTTTTTACCATGGATTCGTATAGAAAATTTAGGTAAAATTGTCCTGTATCATAAGAATTAATACAAAGATGTAATAATTTATAATTAATAAAAACATAAATAAAATATTTAATAACATTTAATAATGAATAATACCATAATTAATAATCAAATAATAATTAATCAAAAACTAATTAATAACATTTAGTAATAATAATAACATGCAAGTCACAACCGTGCATGCAATAGTTTATAGTTAATAATACTAATTATTAATAATTACGTAATAAGCAATTAATTAATAATTAATTAATAATAAGAATTATTAAAAACATGTAATAATTTATAATCAATAATAACATAAATAAAATTATTTAATAATATTTAATAATGAATAATACCATAATTAATAATCAAATAATAATTAATGAATATTTATTATTAAATGATAATAGCGCGCTCACGGATGTGACTTAACATGTCACATCGTGAAGCATTTTTTTTCCTGTTTTTTTATAATCTCCTTATCAACTAACATGTGTGCAAATTAATTGTTATATGAAATAACATCTGAGAAAAACGTGATCGTAGATTCCTCGTTAGTAGATGATAAGATGCATGTAGGAACAAAACGTAAGAAAAGAAAAAAAAAGGCATGGCATGAGAGCACGATCGTTTAACCACTGGATGATCTCTTCTCTGTCACAATCGTGCGTGTGCATAATCGTGCAACTACAGATGGACAGCAAGCACGATCATGCAACTACCAAACTTCACCTTTCTGTCACCCTCGTGCTTTATCCCACCGTTCGTTTCATCAACGGCTGCTATCACTTGTTTTGTCACGGTTGTGACTTAAATTGTCACAGCCGTGACTCATGCTATGCCATTTTTTTCTTTTCCTACGTTTTGTTCCTACATGCATCGTGTTAAGTATATATATACTAATGACGAATGGGATGGACGATCACGAAATTCCATCTTACCGTCTGTTTCATCAACGACTGCTATCACTTGTTTTGCCACGACTGTAACTTAAATTATCACAGTCGTGACTTATGCTATGCTATTTTTTTTTCTTTTTTACATTTTGTTCCTACATGCATCTTATTAAGTATATATATACTAACGACTACGAAATTTCATCCCACTGTCCGTTTCATCAACGACTGCTATCACTTGTTTTGTCACAACAATGACTTAAATTGTCACATCTGTGACTCATGCTATATCATTTTTTTCTTTTCTTACATTTTGTTCCTACATGCATCTTACCATCTACTAACGACGAATGTACGACCACGTTTTTTGCCTAACAAAAATCTGCAACACAAGTAGCATGTGATTCGCAAGCATAAGATGGTTGTGATATTGGTCAACATTTGTGTATGAAAACTTCAAAATCTAGCAGAGTGTAGCTAGAAATGCTAAGACGCATGTAAAGTCAATAAAAATTTACCATGTAAATATCTTAGCAATAAAGAGTAAAAGTTCACCAAAATTAATACACAAAGAGAATAAACCTTTTCAACAAAAAAGAGAATAACTTCAAATGACAGCTCAAGTGAACAATCTCAAGAAGAGATCACTTATTTAGATGAATCTGCAAAAATAAAAAGTTGTACATAATTATCAACTGAGAAAGTACACAAATCTTCAATTCATAATCAAAAAGCTCTTAGCAGGCACTACACACAAATATTCAATTAAAAGTGACAAAATTAGTGGAGAATTTTGTCTTTATTTGAACAACCACTTTGGTGCAAACTTATCTTTCCCAAATCATCATCAAAGCTATGTAAATGTATTTGCAGAGTTTTGATTTCAATTACAGGTTCTTTCAAAAACATGAAAATGAAAGGTATAACAAATCCTAAAATGCCAAACTTTTTAAAAATTTTCAATTCAGTGTCAAACCTTTTAAATTTTTTAGTTAAATGATTAATCTTTTAAACCCCTAATAACTTAGTTCAAAACATTAGTTATGTTAGTATTTTACTAATAGGGGTAACAAATCCATCTTTGGCCGTGACATATAGGCATCCACAAGAAAAATTAATGGATATGTCAGCTTCCATATAGACTCATAACATATCTATATGAAATGAATGTCTATAATATGTATGTTTAGAAATCAGATTTGTTTTTACCATACCAAATTAGGAAAAATTATGAAACATAATGCAACTTAATGATACAGATGGTGAAACTGCAAAATAAAGATGATCAATATCAATAGCATTCGGGAGCTGATGTCACGCAGTTGACAAGTCAAGTTTCATCACGTTTTTAGAGAGGGAAACGCTACCGCTGATGCTATGGCTCGGATCAGACCTGAGGTGTCTTTGGGTATGGTGATTTTTCAACAGCCCCCGGATGTTATAGGACGAACTCTCAATGATGATCGCATGGGTGTTAGTCGCACTCGGCACATTAATCCTATTATTAGCTCTAGCTAATTGTAAGCTCTTTTATTTACCCAAAAAAAATACAACTAAGGTGTGGTATCTATTTGGATAAAGTAATTCACTTACTCATCCTCCGCATCAGTAAAAAGAATAGGTTCCACAACATCTACAGGAGGTGGCTTATGGGGAAATAGTGCTGGATTAAATAATGGAATGTACCTCTGGGCTAACTTGCTAATATCTTTAGGAACCAAAGCAATTGGTTGCTTCTTCGCTCGTTCAACAATGGAAGCAGCCGATGTCTTTTTAGTTTGTTGTTCACCAAGTGTAGGTGTCCATGGTGTGGCAATAGGGGGGACTGCTCCTCTTAGAAGGTCATTAGTTAGTTAACTTAGTTAATGATGGAATATTAAGAAGACAGAAGAGAAAGGCATGATTTTGGTAGCCTTTAGAAGAAGAAAAATCTTGAGAAGGTAATAACTGCGAGTTCTGAGTTGAGGATGATGCAATAGTGTGTGCTGAGTTATTTAAGTTTGGAACTTCATTAACCACTGATGGGCACAAGTTTGAAGGGTTAAAGAAAATATCAGGGTATGATATTGTTGGACCTGATTTTTCACTTTATGTTTCTCCCGAATGTTGGAATATGTTTCAGTTCGATTATTTCGTTTGTCTCCGCTTTGTTATTCGTATTCCGTTTTTCTCCGGTTGGGGTCCGGTCTCGAGATCGGGTCCCAATAGATATGGTCCTCCATGCTCTAACTTCATCTCGTTTGCAAAGCATTTCAAAGATCAATTTCCAAACTTGAGAGGCAATAAGTTGTCGAGAAGGATCAAGAATGCAAAGAGAGAATACTTGAATAAAAAGTTAAATATGCTTATGTATTAAACAATGCAACTGGTAAATCCATTTACTAAACAATCTTCTGTTGAGGACAACTGATAGCTTGAAGCAGTAACATTTCCATTAATAGTAGGACCATGAACAACTCCTCCATATGGATAAACGGGTAACAGAGGACGCAACAATCTCTCTGACTATTCTAAAAACTTGCCTCTATATCTAGAAGATGCTTTCTGGCGTCTATTCTGCCTAGTCTCTGGTCTTCGAGTACCTCCTTTACATTCCAATTTTTGACCCTTGTCCCTCACCACACCATCAACATCACCCTCGAGCAACTCTTCAAGTTCTATCTCAAAGTCTTCATCATTATCTTCATCTTCATCATCCACATTTTCATTCTCTCTAATTGATTGCCCATCACCATCTCCACCCTGCAAAACAGTAGCAAGAAACTCTCTGTACTCCTCTTCATCATCAACATTGTGAAGGTCATCTTCATCATCTGTTTCTTGAAGAAAAGCTCAAGTTCTTCAAGCGTAAAACTTGTAAGCGAATAGCGTGACCTAGCGCTCTGGCAGATAGCATCATCATTGTCACCATCATTCACATTCTTTGTTGATCCATTTTCTCTCTCACCATCAAGTGTTTGATTTTCCACTTAGAACCTAGAGTCAAACTTGTTTTTCTTACATGTCCTCCTAGCCTTCCTTGGCATCCTGATTTCGCTTCCACTCTCAAGATTTCGCATGATGACTTCCTCGCTATGCTCAAAATTCCCAACAGAATAATTCCAAACTTCATTTGTCTTGGAATAATTAATTTCCAAAACCTCAACTTCAGAGCTCAAGCTGGATGAAGCTTCAATAGAGGGGTTATCCTTGAGAAAGGATTAAAATCTAGATCTTCATCATCATCCTCATACTCCTCCACGTCTCTATCCTCCTCACATAACTCAGAAGGACATTCAGCATTTTGACCACAACAATTTGGTTGTTCACCCAGTTGGCTCATTCTTAAGCAAGCAATGAACACAAATCAAAGTAAGCAACTCAACCACCAACATTCAAGAACTACATCAAGGGAATAAAACAACAATTAATTCTGCATGTGTTTACATTTGCTATTATATAGGAAAGTGTCATATAAGAAGTAATTAGTGATCAGATCAAAATCAACCTGGATAGAGAAATCATAGTCCCAATAATAATGTTCTTCTACACCATTATCCAACAAAGGAAATATAATGCAAATTGGTGTATTCTAACCAGGGGCGAAGCCAGGAAGTTTTGCCAGTGGGGGCAAATTGGCAAACAAAAATTTTAGGGGTGACAAAACTTCAAAAAAAAATATTTTGGGGGCAAAAAAATAAAAATTACATGAAATTTTAAAAAAATTAAAAATTACATGAATTTTTTTTTAAAAAAATTTGGGGCAGTGTGGGCAGCTGCCCATAGTGCCCACACTGTCCCTTCGCCCCTGCCTGTGGAAGAATTAGATGAAGGGTTAATTAGAGTTAGGTCTGCAAAGGGTTAATTTGGGATGTTGGAGACGAAGGAGAAAAGAAGAGAAGAGACTGCAAATCCTGGAATGGTGATTCCACCCTATCCTTGGCCTTGGGGAGTGGCGAGCAGCACGGAACTTTAATAAATCATATGGCATAAGGTGGCTTTCCTTTGTTAGAAATCCATAGACAACATACTAACTAAAGAAATGCAACATGAGAAAGGAGCTTTTTACGTTACGCTTCCAATTCCGCTTTTAGAATACGCCCCTTGATCGATCGAAGGAGACCTATAGCACAACAATGAATTGTGAATTTAATAAGTAAAAAATAACATTCAATTGGATATTGCAATGACTATAACTTGGTGTCGGAACTAACAACATTAACTTGCGTAACGACTAGTCGGTTGTCGGAGGATCGATTCTAATTTTCTAAATACTTCGTCTCTCTGGTAAGTGATTGGGTGTGTTGAAAGAAAGAGCGAGCGGGGTCGAATTTCAGACTAATTTTCATTTAAATGCATTATAAGGGTGGCAGGCGGAACTCACCAGGGTCAAGTTAAACGCGGAATTTTCAAGTGGTTTGACCCTTCCCTTGCCATATAATAGCATGCTCACGGGTGTGAATCACGTGAGCAAAGATTTAATAATTAAATAATAATATTTTATAATTAATAATAACATGCATAATAATCAAATAATAATTAATTAATAATATTTAATAAATAATAATAACATGCACGATTGTGACAAATATATAGTTAATAATAATAATATTTACATAATTAGTAATTATAATTAATAAAAACATGTAATAATTTGTAATCAATAATAACACAGATAATAATACCATAATTAATAATCAAATAATAGTTAATGAATAATAATTTAGTATGAGTCACAGCTGTGACATTTTAAGTCACAACCATGACAAAACAAGTGATAGCAGTCGTTGATGCAACGGATGGTGAGATAGAATTTCGTGGTCGTCTATCCCATACATCTTTAGTATATATATACTTAATTAACAATTAATTAATAATAAGAATTAATAAAAAAACATGTAATAATCTATAATCAATAATAACATAAATAAAAATATTTAATAATAAATAATACCGTAATTAATAATCAAATAATAATTTATCAAAACAAGTAATAGCAGCTGTTGATGAAACGGACGATGGGATGAAATTTTGTGGTCGTCCATCCCATTCATCTTTAGTATATATACACTTAATAACATGCATAATAATTAAATAATAATATTTAATTAATAATAATAACATTTTAGTCACAAACATGCATGCAATAGTATATAGTTAATAATAATTAATAATTAACAATTAATTAATAATAAGAATTAATAAAAAATGCAATGATTTATAATTAATAATAACATATATAAAAATAATTAAAAATATTTAATAAAGAATAATGCCATAATTAATAATCAAATAACAATTAATAAAAAATTAATTAATAATCTTTAGTAAATAATAATAAGTTGCACGGTTTATAGTTAATAATAACAATAATTACATGATTAATAATTAATTAATAATAAGAATTCATAAAACATGTAATAATTTATAATCAATAATAACATAAATAAAAATATTTAATAATATTTAATAATGAATAATACCATAATTAATAATAAAAAATAATTAATAAATAATAATTTAGCATGAGTCACGACTGTGACAATTTAAGCCACAGCCATGACAAAACAAGTGATAGCAACTGTTGATGAAACGGACAGTAGGATGGAATTTCGTGGTCGTCCATTCCATTAGTCAATTGTCACAATCGTGACAAAACAAGTGATAATAGTAATAATAATTAATAATTACATAATAAGAATTAATAAAAACATGTAATAATTTATAATCAACGATAACATAAATAAAAATATTTAATAATATTTATAATGAATAATATTATAATTAATAATCAAATAATAAGTCACGCTCATGAGAAAAGATTTAATAATTAAAAAATAATATTTTATAATTAATAATAACATGCATAATAAACAAATAATAATTATTTAATAATATTTAATAAATAATAATAACATGCACGATTGTAACTAATATATAGTTAATAATTATTATTATTACATAATTACATAATTAACAATTAATTAATAATAAGAATTAATAAAATATGTAATAATTTATAATTAATAATAACATAAATAAAAACAATTAATAATATTTAATAATGAATAATACCATAATTAATAATCAAATAATAATTAATCAATAACTAATTAAAAAATTAAATAAGTAATAATAACATGCACGGTTAATAATGGTAATTAATAATTACATATTTAACAATTAAATAATAATTAATTAATAATAAAAATTAATAAACACATGTAATAATTTATAATTAATAATAACATAAGTAAAAATAATTTATAATTAATAATCAAATAATTAATAATCAAATAATAATTATTAAATGATAATAACATGCTCGTTAGCATAGACTTAATAATAAAATAATAATATTTAATAATTAATAATAACATGTATAATAATTAAATAATAATATTTAATAAATAATAATAACATTTTAGCAATAAACGTGCATGCAATAATATATAGTTAATAATAACTAAATAATTAACAATTAATTAATAATATGAATTAATAAAAACATGTAATAATTTATAATTAATAATAACATAAATAAAAATAGTTAATAATAAATAATACCATAATCAATAATCAAATAACAATTAATTGAAAATTAATTAATAATATTAGTAAATAATAGTAACATGCACGGTTGTTTAGTCACAACTTACCATAGTTTATAGTTAATAATTATTATTATTATTACATAATAAACAATTCATTAATAATAATAATTAATCAATTAATCAATTAATAATATGTCAATAAATCTATTAATTAATTATATTTGAATTAATTGATAATTAAATATATTTTAAGTATATTTAATTAAAAATGAAAAAATAAATTTTTCAGATGCATTAATAATAACATAAAAATAATCAATTATTAATAAATAATAATATATATTTATTTATTATATTTTAATAAATCAACTAATGTTAATTATTATTAGTTTAATTTTAATTAATTAATTACCTATATTTTAAGTATATTTAATTAAGAAATGAAGAAAAAACAATGAAGAGTGTAGAGAACTATCTGACAGAAGTGCATGATCGCGCTTATGCACGATGGTGCAACTACCAGATGGCCTCCTCTTTGTCTCAATCTTGCACTTGCACGTTCGTGTAATTATAGATTATCAACTCTATGTTATGATCGTGCTTGTGTATGATGGTGCAACGACCATATGGCCTCCTCTTTGTGCACGATCGTGTAACTACAGATTATCAGCTCTATGTCACGATTGTGCAACTGCCAGACTTCACCTTTCTATCACCTTCATGCTCAGTGATGAAGTTAGGAATTTAAGATAGGAGGGTCCAAATAAAATATAGATTTCACAAAATTTTTAATATCAAAACTAAAAAAAATAAAGTTTTATTAAGAATATAAAATAGTTAAAATTACAATGATCCTCACATACTTTTCATAGATTGAAATCTTTTCGTAACAAGATCATTGTCAATATTTGCTAACACACTAAACAATCATTCAGTAAGTTATCTCTCATTTTACTACGAAGTGAACTCTTGATAATTTTCATTATGAAGAAAACTTTTTCTACTGTGGCTGTAGCAATTGGTAAAAGTAATGACAAATTGACTAACAAATAAATATTATAAAACTTGTCGATATAAAAACCAGAAAGAACAAAAAGTCAAGAAAAACGGTCAGACATGTCAGCCTTGCCTTACCTTCTCGTGTCGGTCGTTACTTGCTACTGTACAAAGCTGTCACCGAAGGTGATTGGACCACCACTTCTAACTTTTTTAAGGAATGTCCCAATTCAATAACTGCCGATGTCATTGAAAAGCCTGACTACTCTCTATGTCGCTATTGGTACTGGTCTGTCATTGAAATTTGTTCAAAACCTTATGAGGCTAATGTCTAATCACCTCCGTGTGAAAGGAAAAACTTTAGAACTCCCCTATTCGTACAATCCTTCACAAATCACATTGACGGTGACGACGCGGCACACTTCAAGAGAGGATCTTGTTTAGTTATCAAAGATTTTGATATATATATATATGCACACACACACACATATATAAATAAATAAATAATATTTAATTTTTTAAAATCTTGGGGTGCACCACTGGGCCCCAAATAACTCCGTCAGTGCTTGTGCTCAAGCACGAGGGTGACAGGCAGAACTCGTCAGGGTCAAGTTAAAGACGAGTTTTTAAAGCGGTTTGACCCTCCCTTTGCCCTATATTGCGTAGTCGTCCATCTCATTTTTATTAAATGCTAGATTAATATTAAGTATATTAATTAATTATAATTATACACGGTTGTGACTTAACAAGTCACAATCATGCATCCTGAAAGCTTATGTACATATACCAAGCATTAATATATAATATTAATATATAGTAACTAATAATATAATAACTTGTCACAGTCATAAATAGGTATATATATTAAAGACATTAATATATAAAACTTAAAAAATTAACAAATAATAATACAGGGTTATGGTTAAGATTTAAATTTAACATTGAACAATTAATTTAAAATAATTACACAGCCACTAAAAATAATTTATCTTGTGTATTTATGTAATTGTTATAACCAAGTTTATATATCAAAGAGTCAGAGAGGTGTGTTTTAATATTAACTTATTATTATTATTAACTCTTTACGGCTGTGACTAATAAGTCATAACTGTGAATTGCATATTAATTATGATTAAATTACTATTAATTACTATATATTAATATTAAGTATACTCACAGTCTTGTGTGGAAGTGAGCACGAGTCAAATCTGTGACAATTTAAGTCACAGTTGTGATAAGAGTATAATGCGTAAAAATCAGACCTATTCATGAAACGGACGGTGGGATGGAAACGTGGTTGCTCTTAGTAGATGGTAAGTGCATTATAAACGTCGTCGCTTTGAAATAAAACAAAACATAAGAAAATGGCATGAGTCACGACTGTGACTAAATAAGTTAAAGGCGTGACAGTTAAACAAAATAATAAGGAATGATACAAAATGGGAGCCGTCGGATGAAAAGAACGATGAAATTATTAATTAATTGTAATTATACGTAAAGTTACAGCCGTGCCTGAGCATGAGTCACCCCTATGACAACTTAAGTTATATGCATGCAAGGTGTAAAGAATGGGAAGCTTGTATATATATATATATATATATACACACCTAGCATTAATATATAATATTAATATATAGTAACTAATAATATAATAATTTATCACAACCGTGAATAGGTACCGTATATATATTAATAAGTGCATTATAAACGTGGTCGTTTTGAAACAAAACACAAAACACAAGAAAATGGCATGAGTCACAATTGTGACTAAATAAGTGACTTACGTGATAGTCAGACAAAATAATAAGAAATAATACAGAATGAGAGTCATCGGATCGGATGAAGGAACGGTGGAATAACATCTTATTCATGCTTGTGACTATTCCTAATAATGAATAACAAAAGAAATAAAGAAAATAATAAATATCTGCAAAAAAAAACACAATATACTTAAATAATTAAATTTATATAGGTGGAATAGTATCCTATTCACGCTTGTAACTTAATTGTTATAGGTGTGACTAATAATGAATTAAAAAAAAGAAATGGACGTATGAGAAAATAATAAATATCGGCAAAAAAAGTAAAAAAACTTAATTGTTAGATCATTTAGACGGCGGGATGGAATTGGGTATTTGTCCATCATGTTTTTTTTTTTTTGAAATTGTATTTGTCCATCATGTTCGTGTTTAGTATTATATACTTAATAAATACGAATCAAAATCACTGAAACGTTAAGCACAGTTTGATGTTAAGGTAAATGTGCCACTTTGATCAGCCACAAAGTATTAACTCCCCAAAATAAAGAGATAACAGACAAAGCATCGATCACCCAGAATAACCCAATACGTATTTGAGCAGGAAAGCGTACAGGAAAGGAAACCCTAGTTCCTCTTTGGTGCGTAACTCTACCTTGCTTCTATTCTCAATTCATTGTAGTGGGTTTTAGATTTTCGATCTCATCTCAAATGGGTTTCAATTAATCCTCCAAATGGTTGCGCCGATCTTCCCCTTTTCGAATTTTGATTTCTGCTTGCCAACGCTCAAATAGAAACTCTTTGTTTTGTTGTTTCTTTTTATTCTCTGTATTTTTTATCTAGCTTGTAGCTCAAATTATTGTTGTAGTAGATGAAGAAAATTGTCTCTTTTTTCAGCTGAATTGCCGAACTGGGCATGTTCTTGTTTTTCCAGAATCAGAAACTGTAAGCATTATTAGTCTGTTTCTATAATCTTTCTTGTTTTTTATGCAGATGGAGACGCTATTTTGGGAACTAGGGTTTTTTTAGGTTTTGGGTTTTGGAATGAGTATGATCTGGTATATGATTGGAAGTTCCAGATTATGATGGGGAGCTGGATTTGTTGAATTTGGGTCATTTCTCGTAGTGAAAAGATGGTGTCTAATCAACCATATGCTCGAGTTCATACCTTGGAGCTCAAATCTGTTCTGATCAAGAAGATTGGACATCAGAGAGCGGATAGGTACTTTGATCTGCTCAGAAGATTGTTTAGTTTCAAGACTACCAAGTCTGAATTTGACAAGGTCTGTGTCAAGATTATTGGTAGAGAGAATATTCCCCTTCATAATCATCTTATCAAGTCAATTCTTAAGAATGCCTGCGTTGCCAAAGTCCCCCCATCAAAAGGTGCTAAGAAGGAGGGATGTAACATTAATGGTAAAAGTGTCAATGGATACCAGAGAAATTGCCTTCAGTCACTTTACGGGGATGCCTTTGCTGCTTCTCCTCGGAAAGGAAGATCCCCTGTTAATTGGGATCGCAAGTTCAGGGATCGCCCAAGTCCTTTGGGTCCACTTGGAAAGCCCCAAAGTATCTTGTCCGAGGAACCAAGCTCAAGGATGCAAGAGCAGCAAAGTGCAACAGAATTACTTTCTCTTGGTAGTAGGCCTCCAGTTGAAGTTGCTTCTGTGGAAGAGGGTGAAGAGGTTGAGCAGGTGACAAGTAGCCCAGGTGTTCAGAGTAGAAGCCCAGTCACTGCTCCCTTTGGAATTTCTATAAGTAAGGGTGGAGCTCGTAAAACTCTTTCAAATTTATCTGCATGTAAAAATTACCTGAGGGAGACTTGTTTAAACAACGGTGAGCTACCTGATACAAGATCATTGAGAAGTCGGTTAGAGAGGACATTGGAGGCTGAGAGTATCAATGTGTCAGTTGAATGTGTTAACCTGTTAAATAATGCATTAGATGCATATTTAAAGAGGTTGATTGAACCTTGTATGGGTTTAGCTGCTATAAGCCATAACAATCGGCAACTGAAATCGGTAAATGGTATTGTAACAACAGGTTTGAATAATGGAATGTTTCCTGCGAAGTACATGCCAGGGGCAAAAGAGCTACACTATGCATCAATGACGGATTTTCTTGTTTCAGTGCAATCAAATCCACAATTGCTTGGAGAAGACTGGCCAACGCAACTTGAGAAAATTTCCTTGCGTGCTTCTGAGGAGTGAATTTATACTTTGGTGGAATCTAGTATCAGTTAGAATTTTATCAGATTGGTGATTCAGACTATGGGATCAATCGTTTTACTTCAATTTTGCTTGCATCTCTGCATCGTAGCATCGCTGAGTGCTGCCGAAGTGACTATCCTGTAGAAACAAGAAGACGAGCCACCTTTACATCTATCAGTTCTCTTCAGATAAAAGGCAAACATATTGCCTAGACTTACCTTCTGTGATACTTGCCACAGAAAAACAATGTTCATAAGTGTAAAATTAGATAGTATTAGGGTACCATTGTTCCAAAAAAGAGTTAACACCATTTTTAATCTATATATCTTCTCTTTGGTCCTTTTTACCCTTTTTGAGTTATAGTTTCTCAGCCTCCCTTCCTCTCCGACCTCAGTAGGGTTTCCCATCCCTGTACCCTGAATCATCAATAATATACAGCTTTTTTTAACTCCTACAGGACAATTTACATTTCTGCAATTGTTAGTCGTTGCTCAATTCATGGATCATATTCTTATAGTTGTGCTATTCGACTACGTTGTTTTGCATTCTACAGATTAGCATCTGTTGGTGATGGCAATAAGCCTCAGATCAAAATCTTCATCTATTACTGCCAAACTTGGTAATGAGTTATGTACCATTCTAATATAGCCCCTTCACAGAAAAATGGATCATTTTAAAATCGTTCTTTTATGTATAATGAGAATAAACGCAAGAAATTTAAATTTGAAACCTTTTAAAAATATTTAATAAACTCAAAATTCATTATGTTAGTTGAGTTCCAAAAATAATTCATTTATTATAGTTGAGCTTAAGGGGAGAAACATATTGCAGGGACTGTGAGAAAGGTCATGTCTTTTTTGGGACATGCCAACAGTTCAGTTGAAGAAGAATCTATACGAGGTTTACTTGATTGCTTTCGGTTAAATTTATCAATTCTTCAACAAACAGTACTGTTAATTTAATATATAAATATGTATTTTTATAGGTTAATTTTACAAACAGATTTCATATAGCAAATTTGGCAGAAACACCATGGACATGAACGAAGAATACCATTTGAGTAGTTCACAATTACAAAAAAGAATGTAACTTCCTCCACTTAAGAAGGTCCAGAAAACTATCTAAGAACATCGTTGAGTAAACATAGCCTATGAATTACATCAGAGAAATATGGAACATGTAACTATGGTGACATCAAGGAGAACAAAATGATTTCTCATATAGCGGTTAATGTAGAGTTTGCGTAGTGAGAAGTAAAACACGTAATGGCGTGAAAGATTCCGGCAAGCATCGACCAAATTAGCTGGTGGCGCCTACTTTCTCCAGGCTGGCCATATATGTCATGTAGATGGTCCATATATATGAAAACGAATTGCTCACCAATGGCTGTCAAAGGTAAAGTAAAGGAAACATAGACAAGCATAAAAATCAGGTCACCTCAAATTTTGGGTAGAGAACATTGTAAAAACATAAGAGAACATTCATATACCTGTAAATGGACAGGGAAAAATCTGAATGTGATAAAATCACAAACAGGCCAGTACATCACACCATTCAACATTGTAGGAAGTAAATCTCGTTTCAAACGGCCGACAATCTCAGCACCATTTTCACCTAAATTAGGCAAAGCAGAAATATGTAAAAGCAGCAATAGCATGATGGTTGTTGTAAGCAGCATATAGAATTGTTGCAGTTTCTGGACGGCCATAAATAATTGGAGTATTTTTCTTAATCTATAGGAAGATACCAGATGAATTTCCACTACCTAAAAGAATTCTAGTTAGGCTTCCAATCATTGTAACTAATGATAACCAAGCTCAAATTTTTCAAAGGAAACTTTATCCAACCTTACCTGTTAACCTAAGAAATGTCACACTTACATACCATATACAGTGGGAAGCTGGGCAAGTAGTGATTGGAAAGTTTGGAAGATCAGTCATGGAGATGGTTATTCTATTGTCGTGCCCAAGTCAGTTTCAATTTAATTTATTTACAGACGAACCAATTAGCATAATCTTGGAAAGTTTTACAGAACTTGTCTGCTTATCTTCAAGTTTCTCTGGTTTGTTTCAAGCAATCATGCCAAAATGCACCATATTGGTTTTCCAATAATGCTGCACTGCAGATTACATTGGAAATTTAGGACAAAAGTACTCAATTTGAAAGGAAATTTTAGCTTACCCTGAAGAAAGGCATTTAAGGAGAAAAATAAAACAGTCATGGCAGGGCCAAAGATAGTCTGTCCCATTGCCATTTTCTTGAATGTAGTGATCAAATCTTTCTGCGGAAGGATCTTTGACACAAAATTGAACCAGAAATGTAACGCTGGTCCCAGAACTATGAGCCCATATCCACCCATCCGTGCTGTTCTCACCAAATCATATGGTTCTGAAACTGGAAGCACAATCATCTGAAAAAAAGAATGCACATATGAAACTTCCGTATGTTATAATTAGCACAAAATTACTCCCAACCTTTGGAGAACACATATTTATGTATATGCCTCAACATCAATAGCAGCCTATAAAATCACACAACTATCTGAAGTTTTAGCATTAAAAGCAGAAAACAAGATAAAGATCTAACATAACTTAAGTGGCATAAGACAAATTAAGTGGTGATATCACATATTTATATCAGGACTTGCGTCTTATCAGAAAATCTACAAAGGGAGGGAGTGGGGAGGGTACAAGTACTTGAGTTCAGTATAATTTCATAAAAAGACAATATGTTCCAGGGTCGTTCTGCTTGCTTTACATACAAAGCATAGCTTGATGCAATATGCATGCATCTTTCAAAGACATCGATAAATCTGAAATAGTTACTGTGAAATTGCAATGACAACTAACCCAGAGGAGAAAAATAGAAAAATGAACAAAAGAACTCAACCTTTGACCAACAACTTATCTCAGACGAGGATAAACCTTTGGGCAACAATTCTTCAATACTGGAACTTTGACCAGTTAATATCTTACAAATTTCAATATTGAATTCAAAGGAATAAGAAAGCATATCTATATAATGTCTATCTCAACAGCAGATCAATTACAACCGTAAGGACCAAGAACTCTGATATAAGATTTTCGCTGCAACTCATTCTAACACAGAATGCTCAAGTCGAACCAAACAAAAATTTTGAAAGGATATCTTTAGAAAAAAGGAAAAAAAATTGCAAAGACAGTCCTCAACACCGAAAGTGAGATAATCAACACATGTCATAGAAGAATCAAACTTGTGTTTGTGTTGTTTGAAATGTAAATATAATACCAACAGATCACCTAAAACATTCCAATTTGAAATACCAACAAACCTTTGACTGATCTCATTTCACAAAATTTCTCAACACACCAAAATCAAATTTCTCAGGAAAACAAATTTGATACGTGACGCCTATTTTAGGGCAAATCATTTGGAAACACAAAGACCCAGAAATGCATTTTGCGGAATCTGTTGGCTTAGCTACTCACCTGAGAAGACAAGTCGGCGGCAACGTAAATAATCGAAGAAGTGATACTTTTCGTGAGAATAGGCCGCGACTTAACCATCTCCAAGTACCAAGCAACCAACCCCACTTTAGAAACGGACGCCGTCGCCGTGGAAGAAGAGGAAGAAGAAGACGAAGAGAAAGTGGAGGTAAAAATAGAAGGCCGAGAGAGGCCGTTACACTCCTTTATGTTCCTGAAAAAATTAGGAAACCCATAGTAACCTCTGTACTGCGTTGGTGTCTTGGATACTTGATGTCCAATGGTGGACCGTATCGTTGTCGGGGCGGTGATATGGGTTACCATTTGCCGTAAAACGGCAGATTTTCTGAACAAGAAAGCGTTCATTTTCGGCTCTGCGTTTTTCCGTCTCCAGCTGTCTAGAAATGGGGTGTGCTGGAAATAGGGGTTTGGTGGGGTTTTTCATATTTGGAGGTTTGGTTGCATTACATGACATGAAACTGAAGACGTCTCCAGGAGTATAGGTAGACCAACAGTTTGTTGACAAGTGTAACACTTCCATTAACTCGGGGCCACGTCACCGCAAACTCTTACACGTTTCATCTTTTAATTACAGCTGCTCGTTTTCATACGTTGGCATTTTTATGCAAGGCATTAAAGTTATCATATTTTATTATAAATAATTTTAAGAAATTAAATATTATGGATTCATTTTACTTTTATTTTTATCATGTTTAAAGTTAATATATTAAAATAAATTTTGGGTTGAAATCAATTTTAAAAGTTAAATAACACAAAATTTTAAAATAACATTATATTAAACTAACTGAATGCGAACTTTAAGGTAATCGATAAGATTACTTCTTTGATCACAGGTTCAAATAACAGAAATAGTCTATCTATAAAATGTAAATGAATTCACATAGTTTTGGAGTCCTCGTGTGTTCTTGTAAAAGGGAAATGTCTGCCCAATGTCTAATGGAAAGTGGTGTGCCTACTTTCTGCTCATGTATGGCAAAGAAGAAGAATAGCTTCATTTGTCTGCTATAGCCCAATGTCTAATGGAAAGTGGTGTGCCTACTTTCTGCTCTTGTATGGCGAAGAAGAAGAATAGCTTCATTTGTATGGTATAGCCCAGTGTCTAATGGAAAGTGGTGTGCCTACTTTCTGCTCATGATGGCAAAGAAGAAGAATAGCTTCATTTGTATGGTATATCCACCGATTTGATCAACAAAGTAGAAATCTAGGGAATCTTATTAATTACCCTGAGTCCATTTTTATCTGAATTCAAGCTTTGTTTATGAACAGCATAATCCATTTCCCATATCCAATAACATAATTTATCTGAACAAAGCAACCGTAAGATTGCAGAGGTTCCTCATCCCTCTTATTTGCTTGCAAGCACAAGTTATACATGTAATTATACCCAATGGACTCCATATTCTTGGCAAGCCATTGTTAAGTAGCCTAATTAGAGTTGGGCGTATCGCATATATGTCTCTAATGGGAGATTGATGGATCCATCTTTTTCGAGTAATTCAGAATTCTGAGTTTGTCTTCAGCATCCGAAGTCATAAGGTACAAGTCCCTTCAGCTCCGGTCCATTGAGCCTGTTGTTTACAAAACTGAAAAAACACCACAACCATATGATAAGATACGAGGCCTAGAAGTTGGACATATCTACTACTACAACTTACTCTCATCATTCAAACATCTATCTCTATCTGTATTATATACAACTTTTTGACTGTAGTTGCAGGAAAGCTTACAATCTACACAGGAATGCAGGAAGTCAATGTGGACTATTGCCTAGTTCTACATGCTTTTCCAGGAACAGGTTCAGTTCAGGTTTGTATTACACCTGTTTCTTGTAACCATTACAAAACCTCTACTTATAGTTACACACTTTTCACATATCCATTAATGGAGTAGTCCAATAACATGCAGAGAATGACACCATGTTACTTTCACTATATAGAGAACATCATTATCAATTGATAGCAGAATCATACCTCTCCATCGGAAAACTGGCGAAAGGACCATCAACTGGAATTGTTCCACAGAGATCATTGTTCGATACATCACTGCAAACAAAAATTTCCCAAATATAAGAATTCTGGAGAAACAAGTAATCAAAGCAGAAATTTGAAACTTTTCGCTTTATCTATACTCACAAAACTTTTAGGTTGCTGAGAGTGGTTAGCTCCCTCGGAATTGATCCTGTCAGCTTGTTGTTGTTCAACCGACTGTTTAATCGATTCAACCGAACAAAAGTAAGAACTCCATGCAATGTGAGTTTAGATGTGCTAACCTATTTTAGCAAATCATAACTTAAGTAACTTACAGGAATCTTAGTGATTTCAATTTGGCAAAAGATTTAGGTATCTCTCCTTCGAATTTGTTGCCATACAAATCCAAGCTAACCAGGTTCTTCAAATTGCCTAACTCCTTAGGAATTTTCCCGCTTATGTCATTGTTATAAAGCTCCCTGCAGACCATTCAAGGTTTTCGCGACCCAATTACTTGAAGAATCATATTGAAACACATGGACCAGTTTACATCCCTATGTCAAAGGTAAAGAACTAATTCATATTGAAATTTTGATATGTACATGAAGGCCTAGGACTGTTCAATCAGGGTGTGTCAATATGGAACTTGACTCTCTGAAGAACTGATTTCAAGATTGTCACTAAAGTGGGTCCTGAATACTGATTTCAAGTTTACTTCCCCAAAAGCTCAAAACAGAAACAGAGCATAAGTTCAAAACTAAAGCTGTATCTATTAACGTCTTCTTCCACACAAAATAAGTATAGAATAATTGGTTGCTATGACGAGCATTTAGGAACAAAAAGTTAAAAGAGCAAAGAACATACAAGTATTTAAGATGCTTGAGCTGGCCAAGCTCTGGCGCCAAAGTCCCAGAAACATTAGAGTTCCCCAAATCCCTGCAAATCAGCCGGTCAAAATGACAGGACATCCAAGTTAAAGTTAGAGAGAGAGAGAGAGAGTCACTAAAAAAGAGAATTGAACAAACAATGAAACAAAGAGACAAGAGTTACTTACAAACGAATCACATGATTTTTAGCATCACAGGTGACATGGAACCAGGTGCAGGGATTGACCAGGGATGGGTCCCAGCTCTGCAACACGTTGGTTGGATCAGAAAGCGTTTTTCTCAGAGCATGCAAAGCATTTCCTGTACCCAC
This sequence comes from Erythroxylum pelleterianum, assembly GCA_027563865.1. Classification (NCBI taxonomy): domain Eukaryota; kingdom Viridiplantae; phylum Streptophyta; class Magnoliopsida; order Malpighiales; family Erythroxylaceae; genus Erythroxylum; species Erythroxylum pelleterianum. Next base: position 3,270,680 of record JAOQMR010000007.1, on the reverse strand, counting down.
ACAAGTGGTGTGATGAGAAGAAGAAGTAGCAGCACCATAAACAGTAAACAACTAAATTGAGACTTGAAAACACAACCAACCACATGTTTTCTAACCAAGAAAAGTAACACCGACTTGAACAAAAAACAAAATCCAACTTAAATTCTAAGATGGTATCTGAAAAATGAGGGCACAAACACTAAACTTCAATCTTTTGTCCATTCTCTTTTATTTTCTCTTTAACAATTAAAAATGGAACCGAAAATAGAGAGAGAGCAGAACTTGGATGCCAAAAGACCAAATCTTGATGAATGGAACTAGCTTACCGTCAGAATTTGTGGAGATGGAAGGAGAAAAATATAGGAAGAAAGAGACTAACAACAAAATAATAAAAGAAGAAGCAGCCATCTTTGAGAAGGGAAGAGAGCCAATGGAAGAAGATGAGTAGTACTTGTAACGAAACAGACAAAGAGATGATGGTTGGGTATAAAAACTGGGTCCAGTTCTAAGTCAACATGATGTGTAAGTTGTGGTAGACGTGTTCTAAGGGTTATCTGACTGTTTCCTACAGAGAGAAAGAAAAGTGAAGCTTTTCGAAGGACAAAGGAAGGTGGAGGAGGAGGAGAGGGGTTAGTCACGCCAATCGACAGTGAGTCGTTGCCGCGTTCACAGGGAGTCCCGCAAAGTGCGATATTCAAAGTTCAAAGTTTGCGACTTTGGAAGCCACCTTTGATGACTAAGAATTATTGCACTTGATGTTTGTTTACTCGTAGGACCCAAAACCATGGTGACGAACTTGATTTCGCTTGTGAACCAGAACATAGATTTCACATTCCTTGTCAAGTGGTTGAAACAGTTATGAAGATTAACAGGTCTAAATATGGAGTCATGCATTGTATAGACATAACTTGAGTCACTTAAAGGATCGCTGAATTAACAAATAAGGCAAACATATGCATACTCTTCATCTAATTTTTTTTAAGGCACTGCCTATGTTTCTCTCATGGTAATCACAATCTAAAAGTTCATAACATAAAAGGGCTTAATGTAATTAGTAATTAACACAAATAACCACGACGACAACAACAACACATGTGAATCATGATAAAATGAGTGGTTTAAAAAGGCCACTAGTACACAGTCTTACCATTAACGAGTAAGGTAGTAATTAACATGAATATGAATTATAATTTAGAAACAAAATATTTTATAAATAACTAAAAAGCAAACAAAATAAAAAATTTGCATCTTTTGTTCTCCTCTAATAATTATATAAATAAAATTATTAATTAAAAATTATAAGTTAACATAAATTTAAAATATTTATAAATATAATGTCAAAGGGTATTTATAAATATAAATGAAAATTTTATAAATATAACATCTAAGGATATTTATATACAAGGTAAGTCTCGGTGCACAAAGCTCCCCATTTTACGAGAGTCGGGAGAAGGTTATCAATAGTACGCAACATTTCTTTTACAATTTGTAAAGACTATTTTTGTAACTCAAATCTCTAACTTTTGATCAAAAAAATTAGTCCTTTTTTTTTTGTAACCCAAATTAATCCATAAGATTTCATACTCAAATTCATTACTATTTGGGTTTAATCCATCCAGGTAAATGGAGTGATCCAATATGTAAAGGTCTGCTTCGTACCTTTTAAGATATTACTTTTGTAATGAAACTGTATAAAAGAAACCAAGGGTATGAAACATTTTTCTGAATAGGAGCAAACCAAGTGGAATAAATTAACCTTATAATTAACACCCTTTTATTGTCATGGAAAGGTCAGAGAAGGGGAGACTGACACAAATCTTTTGAAACAAGAAAGTGTAAAGAACTGTGCAAAGCTCTCCCCTGAAATTTTTGGATTGTAACGTCTCCTTAGCTTCAAATCTATACATCTCTCAAGTTTTGTTGTGTTGGGGTGCATATAATGGTAGAGCGTACTTCAGCTGGCCTACTGAGTTGTTGCAGTTTAGTATATTCATAAGAATTCATTATATTCTTGATCTCTAATCCATTTTGTGGCCACCCATTTCTCCCCTTTGATAACTGGACAGCTTCCATGAAGAGATGTCTGCAACCAAAATAAGTATGCTTTACGGTCATAAAGAGGAGAAGACTAGCCAGGAAGCTACTGCAACTCAAAATATCAGTAAATCGCAAGAACCAATGTCAGTTTTATGCTGTGACTTACTTTGTGTTCCTCCCTAAATTTTAAATTCCATCAACAAAAACAGGACACAAGTTTAAGTCAATGACCAACACATAATCTTCTGACACATTCTAAACTCAAAGGAAACAAATGGTTTGAACCTCTTTTGCAAGTACAATTCTAATCTCTGTATAGATTATTGCAGTTTAAAACTCAACTTTAGAGCTAGCAGTTCATCCCAAGATTTTCTTAACATCTTTAAATTCACTTTAAAAATAGTCAACACACGAGGAAAGATAAATAAATCAAGAAAGTTAGTAGAATCACCTGATCAATTGTGCCGTTAGGAAGCAGAGAGTAAAACAAAAGTCCGTCACCTAGCTTGGGCTTCACTTTTAGACCGATACATCTTTTAAAGTCATAGTTGGAATAAATGTCTGATTCATTCTACAACACAATTGAAGTTCAACATTAGAAATGTCGCCAAAGCATTAATTTTGAGCAAGAAGTGTTATCATGTACCTCAAAAGGGAACATGGTTTCTCCACCCTCTTCTACGTCAGATAAATACAACAAAAAAGATGCTAACTGCACAAATCATTAACCAAACAAAAGCATCATCAGTTTCAACGTTATCAATATGAATAGCAAGATCCCGTCCGCCCATTAGCATTCGAGAAGAAGAAAAGACATAATGAGCAATTGGTATCACTGGTTTCAAAAAGAATAATGTCAAATACAGGACCAACCATTTTAGTGCAAAATAATTCTTCAGAGTTAAGTCCACAATAACAGAAATAGCTCTAGGTCAGATTTTTAGCAACATACATGGATAACTACAATGGAGGATAGGAATGAACCAGACAACATACAAGTTTTCTTAGAAACTAAGATTCCATGACTTTGCAGCTGCTAGAAGCTGATGGCAATGCCACAAAAGTTGCTAGTACTCCATAATTTCTTAACATAATAAGAAGATTTCATGAAAAAGAAAAGTCTTGTATCACTTCAGCACTGACTACAAGTAAATATGATACAGTACTAGTATTATGCTTCAAATCCAATATCATTATGTGCACTCAGTTTTCACTTTTACAACTTTGGCTTGAACCATTATAATAGAAGCTAATGTAGCCACAACTATAATTTATTGCAAGAAAAAACTTGATCATCGATCCTCAAATTTATTTCATAAAATTATGACATTTTGGATACTATTGATATCATTCTACAACCAAGTTCAGGAAGAAACATGTACCACGATCTCAAAAACAAAAGAATAGAAAGAGGGACGGAGAAAGCCTAACGATAAAGGATCATGATTTCATGCAAATATCACTTACAGCACCAAAATTGTTCAATGCTAAATTCACCACAATCACAAAAAGTATATGCAGAAATCACATATTATACACTATCTAAACACTCTATAGAAAGATTAAGATGATGGTTGCTCACCCTTTGGCTCGTTTGTGGACCGTATTCAGCTGGGTTAAATGCATCGTAATGTGAATCATACTTCTGCCCAATTTCGTAGCGTAAAATATTGAATGACTGCAAAAAATGTTATATCAATCAGAAAAAATTGTACAATGACCACTAGGCTTACAACAGAAAAAACTCTAATCTAAGCATTAACTAACCAAATAATAAATTCAAATCATAATGCTATAAAGATATATAAATTTCCTGACATCCACCCATTCCAAAACAAAATTGAGAGTAGACATGGCTCATATAAGCTCAGAAAGGGAACCATAAAATAGTAAGATATTTACAGATATGAAGACATTTCAGTTTCTGTTAGGTTGCTGTCAGCAAATGGGAATAGAAAAAATGCATCAAAGAAGAATTTGGAAATCCTTTAGGATACTTTTTTCTTTCCCTGACCTAGAAGACCTTGTGAAGTTAAGATGATAGTTCCTAAAACAGTTAGATGCAGAATCTGCAACTAGTATATAATCTTTTGCAAAGAAATTCCATAGTTAGACTTGTTATACCATTACTGAGAATCAATAACAAATATGGGCTCAGAAGCAATGGATGCTGAGATATAAAATTAGAAATGTAGGTTGCAAATATTGGGATAAGAATGGCATTGTGACAGCAAAATCAAGAAACCCATCCTAAGGTTGCCTCCTATGAATTGACAAACTTGGCTTCTTGAAATACCAAATACAGGATGCTAACAAAAATGAAAGCAACTTTAAATGATTACCTCTCCATGTGACCTTGGGAGCATTGTAGCCTTTGCAATTTTGCGCTCAATGAAATCCAAAACTCCAGTTTTATCTTCTGATGCACTAATAAATGTACCTGAACTGTTGGAAAGAGTATTAGCATCACAATACCCAATTGGAACTATGAGATCAAACGCATTTTGAACAAATGATAACTGAAGTTGAAAAGGTATACCTTGTTCTGGTCCCCTTAGTACTCTCAAGGGTCTCTCCCTCCCGCAAAGCCAGGGAAGAGGGTTTTAGCTGTAGCTTTGCCTTATCTATTATGGCTTTACATTGATCTGGAGTTGCAAAGCCTGGAAAATAAAGAGCTCTTGGTTTCCAACTCAAAACCTACAAACAATAAAGCAGTCGAAAAAGAAACGAACCACAAAATTTTAACTCGTATTCAAACAAAAATACGTGTCTACAACTTGATCTAATCATGCTTCAGCTTCAAAAGACTCGTTATTTGCTTAGATGACCCTTATTGGCCTTCCTATCGATCGATTCTATATTTGATGATCAATCAGTAATGTTCACTAATGTACCTGCATCTCTAAACTTAGTAATTTCGCTGTCCAACTATGCCATTCAATGTATCTCCTATTATCCCTTCGGTCACTCCTTCAACCAACTGATCCTAAGTTAACAGAAAATGAAGAAGAGAACTAATAATGACCAAACATCATGCACGCAATGTTCACCTGGAATGGAATGGAGTCAATAGAAGACTCTCCGGTGACGCCGTGTGCCATCGGACGGTGCTCCTTCTCCGACTCTGCCTCGCCCTCCACCATTTCAAGCCTCCTCAACTTCGGTCCAACATTAACCGATTCCTGTAATGCATACAATCAACCAAACATCAACTCAACCTCAAATCACACGCACCAACAAACCGAAAAGCAAAAGTACCCGAGAGAGAAGACCCGAAGCGTAAAAGCCAGCGAGGAAAAAGAGACAACATAGGACGAAAACCTCCGGCAACACAAGTTTTCTCCCGAAACGCTTGGTTTTAGTTTTCATCTATTGGGTGTCTTTTTGGCTGTTCTTACTCCGTCTCAGGTGGTGGATAAATGAAGTGAGTGTCTGATTTGTAATGGGTATTGGTTTCCGAGGTGTTATTTTACCCAACTTTTGGTTTCTTTATAATTTCCTTTACTTGTTTGCCCCGGCAGTGACGCGGTGGCTGGCCAGGACGAGTCAATGGTGGCGGGACGGTGGAAAGTTTACAAATTGTTTTGTCGGGATTTATTTATGTTTTGACGTCAGAATTTCACTTGTCCGAACCGTGAATTTATTATTACGTTAGCATGTTTGGTAGTGATTAGTGAAACGATCACTATTCTCGGGACTTGAAGTGTATACAGCATAGCAGCCAAGTTTCATACTTTCATTTAAGAAATATAAGAAACGTCAACCAGAAAAGATTTCTTTTTTTTATATATTTTAGGACAGTCTGTGACAAAATATTTTTAAGTCATCCATATTTAGATTAATCTCTGCTCGAGTAGAGTAAGTCCTTTACGAGAGATAAAGCTCTGATCTCAAATTTTAAACAGCTACATACATAAAAATAGTTATAATCTACAAATTTATTTAAACCAAAAGAGTCCTTTATCAACTCACCTTGGCCTTGGAGTGAACCAGAAAAAATTTCTTTAAGAATTCAAGAAACCGATCTTAAATACAAAAACTAACATATGAATGAGGCTTGTTCATTTCACTTTGGAAATAGAAGAAAGATATACAAAACAAAAGAGTCTCTTTAAGAATTTTGGTCCGTTCAGTAGGAAGGGATGGTAATCGGTTAACCTATGGGCCGGTATGGTCTAGTCAATTTTTAAAATAAATTTTTTAAAATCAAAAATAGAAAATAATATTTTTTTTAATTAAGTCCAAGCTTAGCCTACTTAAAGCTTAATTCTTCAAAACAAAACAATAAAATAATATTTTTTTAATTGAATCTAAGTTTGGTTACCCAAACTCAGGCCTACCTAAGGCTCAATTTTTCAAAACAAAACAATATCATTTTGCTTAGAAAAATTAGATCTTGTATCAACTTTGACTTGAGCCTGAGCTTGACCCATGAGTTGGCCCATTATAAACACCTAAATTTAGGTCCATTGATCAGCCAATTGTCATCCCTACGATTTGATTCATTTTTTGTAGTTTTCTGTTTTTATCTTGACTTTTTCAATTTTTATTTCTATTTCAAATAAAACAAAAACTTGTTTGGTTGTTAACGTTAACGTATTTATATTTTTTATCACTAATAATAATACATATTGTATAAATTTAATAATAAATTATTTTTAGTTAAATAAAATTATTGTAATCCCTTATATAATATTTATTAACACAATATTAATAATATTATTTGATTTTTTTAAAACAAATAATGTAAAAATTAAATTATTATTTAAAAATTAATACTTATTTTAAATATATTTCATTTATTAAATCAAATTTTATTTGAAATGTATATATTTTGAAGATATTTTAAATTTAATTATATTTATTAATAATTATTAAAATAAATCTATTTAATTTAATTATAAAAATTAATTAAAATTATTAATTAAAAATAAATTATTTGTAATTCTCATCAATAATGAATTTTAATTAAGTAAAAATATAATATTAAATTAAACTATTCATAATTATTATTAAAAATTAATATATCAAATAATTGAATAATATATATTTAGTTGATAATACATCATATTATGAAAAAATAGAAAGAGAAAACAAATACTACTTTTATAGTTTTCATAATTTTTGAAACCAGAAGAAACCAAAACTAAAGAAAGAAACTAAAAACTCAAATTAGAAGTTTTTTTTACTGAATTTGAAAACAAAAACAGAAAGTTTAAAATAAAAATAAAAACAAACAAGCTCAATTCTATTCAAATCAATGATATGAATCTCGTACCGTACCGGCCGGTACGTACCGTTCCGGCCAGAAATCGGTACCGGTATGGGTTCAATGGTATCGGTGACAAATACCGGTCGGTACCGGCCAATTTCGTCCGAACCGGCCGGTATTCAAAATACCGGCCGGTACCGGAAATTTTAAAAAATTGAGGGACTTTTTTGCAAAATTTTCAAAATTTCCCTCCCTCCCTCCTACCTCTCCCTCCCCCCCCTTTTTTTCAAAGTTTTTAAAATAATGGTAATTTATTT
>JAOQMR010000007.1:3236868-3263035 GCA_027563865.1 Erythroxylum pelleterianum | reverse complement strand
GTTGTGTCTACTTAATAACATTCAGCTGCTTTATTTTAAGAGACCTGCATATTTCATCTTTGTTGCTTTTACTCTGCGCAAGCTATTTTACATTTTCTTTCATAGAGTGGCACCAAATGTTCATGACTATTGAAATATTAATACCTGTGTGGTGAATCCACAATCTGCTCCCTGCAGATACTTTTAGAGTACAATACCATATCTATTGAGGTTGCTATTCATTACCTGCATCAGTGTATTAATTCATGGAGCTATCAACATGACTAATATCCCTGCACCCCTGTTCATTTTAATTACTATTACGACTATTCTTGCCCTCCATTTTCTTTAAATTTTATGGTTTAAAACTCGTAGTAGATTTTATAATTTGTGCTGGTAGGTATTCAAATTCCTTTTGATTCTAAGAGAAGTACTTTATGTTTAACTTCCGATTGAAACTCATTAATAGGTGGTTCCAAGATCTGCAATGGGAAAAATGACAACGGATGATCAACAATGTGGAGTAAGGAGTTCAATAAATCACCAGGACAACACTTCGGTTCTCAGCAGCAGCAGTCCCCTTCTAAGGTTAAGCCCGACAAGCCCAGGAAAGGACGGTACATTTGCCCCTTGGTTAAGTTTAGATTCATGTGCACCTATTGCCCCTGAAAGCATAAAGGCAAAACGTTAAGTTTCGCTCTAGATGTTTCTCTCTTCATCTGTGGCATTGTCGGAATCCTTCTCGAAGTATTCACGACTTACAACTGAATCGGCGGTGACCAAAACCACGGTACATTCATCACTTGTTCCCCAATTCCTTGTTAATTTGAGAAGGTGATTGCATTTTTAATGGTTTCGATGAATTCAGGGATTTTCTTTGTGATACTAGGAGTGGCGCTGTTTATACCAGGGTTTTACTACACAAGAATTGCTTATTATGCTTACAAAGGATACAAGGGTTTCTCTTTCGCCAACATACCTCCTCTTTAGTTACTTTACGTCAAAATCTGCTCATTCCATTTTGTTCATATTTCTCTATTACTATTCTGTAAGTGAGTAGATAGTGGTTACTTGTTCTGGACCTTTATATTTTCATGTTAGGGAAACTTCGCTTTTTTTTTCTTTTAATTCCTTGCGGGGATGAAGCTTGGATGTTTAACCTTTTTGTTTTTAATCTTTCTATGTGGAAGAATTTTTGTATTGCAATGGTAATTTCAACTTTATTTTGTGCTGAGTTGCAGTATTTATGCATTTTTGTGCAATGGTAATTCACTCTTATTACCACAAAATTCCTGTAACTGACTCGTTTTCAATTGAAACTAACAGCCATGATTCTCTTCATATTATTTTTGCTTAGACTAGGATATTCGGCTGTGAATTAAGCGAGTTGCACTCAATTTTGAAGGATTTTCTTTGCCATGATGCAAAATTTTGTTTCTGTAATATTTTTAGTGGCCTGAAATGCAGTTTTTGTTTATTTATGTTCCCATCATTAACGATAATGCCCAAGTTCCCCTTATTGTAACCATCCAAGAAATTGTGCGTAGTACATGTAAAGGAAGCACGGTTTCTATGTGACTCTGCTGAGATAGACTTTTGGGCTCCTCTTGAAGTGAGAATGACAGGATATTATGGATAGTTGGGTACGTTAAGTTCTCGCAACTTTATGTTTTGGCATATTATACGAGTCAATAATTATACGAGTCCTGAATAATTCAAGTCCTTCTAAGCTGGTCCTAACTTCATAGACAGTCTTCTGTCTCGATTGACATGTCCATTTGTATAATTTCCTTTCAGCCTTCTCTAGAGAAAAAGAATGGATGGATTGGAGAGGCAGAAGTCTACTATTACTCTTGCATCTTCTCCAAGTTGGTATATATCGGTTTCTCGTTTGCAAAGGACTAACATTTCGTAATCTTGTGATAACATTAAAAACCAAATAAGCTACAGAATGCAATAAAAAGCTGCAAAATGTTGTAACAAACAAGAAAATAAAGTAAAGAGTTCATACAGAACAAACATGGCAGAAAAAGGAAAAACAAAAAGAGGTTAAGAGGCAGCATATACAATTATGGGCGAAAATGTGTGAAAATACGTTAAACACACTCAAAAGAACATCTCTTCCATCCAGTTGATGCAATTAAATTAGATGCAATCACCTCTGATGTCAAATTTTGTTTTGAGTCAAAAGGCTTTTTGTCAACCAAATTGCTGTTTCTCTAGATGACACTGTTTCTTCCCCAAACGGCTTTAGCACACCAGCAAGTTCGTCTATTTTCTCCTGTTTAAGTAGCCGTGCACATAGCTCCAGTAAAGATTCCAAGGCATCTGCTCTTTGCTGACCAGGATTCTGCCAGTCACCCTTTATTTCTTCACCACTTAATGCAGCTAGTGTTCTCAACAATGAAATATCACTGGCTCTACGCTCTGCCTCTGTTAGATGACAATCATCAGCTTTCTCTTCCGTCCCACAATTGTTCTCACTTGCTTTTTCCTTTACTTCTAAGTCATCTTTACGAACAATTTTCTCGTCGCTGTCCTCAGGTGGGTTGCTGTCAATATGAGCAGCCACATGATCATCAGGACTTTCTGGATTCTGTATGCATAGCGGCTCTACAGAAGTTTTTTTCATGGCTGGCAGAGAACTTTTCACATTATGGGATGCATCACTTGTGAGAGAGGTTAGACTAGGCATATCCAATTTCCCATTTTCCCTTGCTGAAGTATACTGTGCCCCCTCTTTGGGAAGTTCTTCGACAGCTTGCTGGTTGCAGCATGTTGATTGACCTTCTATGCCACCATTTTTGGCATCAACCTCTTGCAATTCCTGCAGATTCTCATCTGTGTGTTTTTCTCCTTCATGCTTTGAGATTTCCTTGATATCTGGGGTAAAATCAGCATCAGTACTATCTCTCTGAGGTATATTGCTAGAATCAGCTTGCTTGTCTCCATTGGAAACACTTGTTTCAGAATCTGTCGAACTGTCTTTTGGACCTGTGATGGAATCAGATACTTCTGCAGTATAACTGGTAGGATCAACCCCCTTAATCTCAAGATTGTCTTCTGCACTTGAGGTAGATGTTGGATTGTCGATGTGAGGCAGATAATTTGATTGCACATCACTAATTCTCAGAACTGCACGGTTCTCTCCTTGCTGGTTTTGGAGTCCAGCTTTCTTGCCTCTGTTGTCTGTGCCACCAACTCTGCTAGACAATACTTTTTTAGGTGATTTTTCTGTCATGTTGTTTATGGGCTTTACAGGAAGAAAAACGGGTGATGCATTCTGGCACTGGAGGATGTACGGCTGCAAATGTGGATGTCTTAGTAGCTCTGCAGCCTGATACATGACAGATTCCAGGTATAAGAATGAAATAACACGTCAAGGGTGAAACCAAGAGCTCATGTCTCGAACTTACAGTTGGTCTGTGTTCTGGGTTCTTCCTTAGCATGCTCTTAATGATTTGTTTCCTGCAATGTTGAGAGAATACATATGCATAGGAAATGAATGTGGATCAGCCATGTGAACAGCAATGAGTAAGAAAAATAGTACACAAGCTGTTATATGGTTTGGTAAAAGAAATAAATTCTAGAGATGAAGAATACTTACAGATAGGAAGAATACACAATTGGAAGAGGAGAAATGGAGGATCTGTTTATTTTGTTGATAAGCCCAGCCATATCCTGTTGAAATGATTGCAGTGATTCAGATTCATACTTAACCAATTAATAGTTCTTTCCTGTAAATAGCATCAAAGAAGGTATTTAAATAGCTCTTTTGCACTCACAGGAGCTCTAAACGGTGGTTGATGTGCAGCAATTTCAAACATACAGCATCCTGAAACAAGTTGATGTAATTAGTACCAAGAAAGAAAATTTAATCACTAGTTACACCATATCTGCGTATTCTTACCTAAAGACCAAATGTCAGACTTGTAACCATATGGTATATCTGCTAGAAGTTCAGGGCACATGTAATTAGGTGTGCCAACGACCTATTTGAGATCATTAAGATGTTGAGAATGAGCTTTAATGAATAGGTTAGTCATCAGCATTACAAATTACGCCCAGAATTGGTAATTGGAAGTTAGCACAGTATGCTTTGCATGACTAAGTATGACTAGACCATAAATTTGTACAAGTTATAAACTAGTTTCAGGTCTTCAACTTCAGAGATTTAATTTGACTTCAGACATTATGCAAAATAAACTAGTTACTATAAAATTGTCCATACTGAGGATGTAAGTTCTTCAGCATTCAGAAGCTTAGCAAGTCCAAAATCACCTGTTTGGTACGTACAAGAAAACAATCACTTCATACAGAATATTGAACATGGAATGAAATCTGAGAAAAAAGAAAGTCCTTTTTAAGTGATTTACCTAGACGGACATCACTTTCCTTAGTAAGGAATATGTTGGAACACTGCAAGTCAAGAAGTTAACATGAGAATCAATTCCCAAACTTCCCATGAAAACACAGATAAATATACAAATACACCTTAAGATCTCTGTGAAGGACACGATTAGAGTGCAGATAGTCCACAGCTAGCAACAACTGAGTAAGCCATTTGCAAATTTTCTGACAAGTATAAACAGTCATCATAAGATACTTGTTCGGTTGGATAATTTAAATCACATGAAGAAGTAGCTAATTACCTCCTCAGGGAAAAATATTCCTCTAGCCTTCTTTATAATCTCAGCCCTGACAGGAGCAGATGAGAAGAATAAAGTGTTCAATCATCCAGTTGACTGTAGGATTATAGCATTCAGCTCCAGGAATTTACATTTTTATTTAAGGGTAACTAACAAACCTTGGCAACTTTTCATGGAAACACTATAACATACTTTTAGCCTAACAAATTGCAATTTTCCAGTCATCTCAATTTAGTCTTTTATCTTTGAATCCTATTATTGTTTCCATAAGATCAATTAAACGTTTCATTCAGATCCAGAAGGAGTCACTAAATTTTTTTAATTAATTTCCATACATAATTTATTATGTAATGTTTTACATTCTGCTAAATATATGGTAAGACTAGATGATAGAAAAATATAGAACAAACTGTTTTACAAATTACAGAGAAAAACTTGTCCCAAATGATCTCACTTGGTGTGTCTGATCAAAAACAATTATGTGAAGCTCTTCATGAAGAGAAGCTCATAACAGTCATTAGATATTCATCTAATGACAAAGGTATTTTAGCATTCGAAAATAATATGTGAAGCCTCAGAAGATAGATACGTGATAGCATTATCTGACTCAGATAAAATGAAAATGGCATACCACAAATCAGGTACTCAAAATTCCACCACTTAACCCGTATAAAATATTGGGTTACTTAATAGAAACTTACATGTCTCCTCCCTCACAGTAACCTGTTACTATGCATACACAGTCGCCCTACATTAAAGAAAAGGATGCATAAACATTTTGGGGTAAGCCAGTAAACATCTATGGATATAAGTCCTAATATAAAAAAGAAGTGATTACCTTGCCCACCCAGGAATCTTTATACTCAACAATATATGGGTTGTTTAGTTTTGCAATCAAGTCCATCTGCAGTACAAAATAATCCAAGAACTTGTCATCAGAACAGCTCAAGAGGATACATTAAGGAGCCCTAAAACTAAGGCCTAAAGATATCAGAAGTATCAGAATTGGACATCTATGAATTTATCTCCGCGATAACTATGAAAGAAAGGCAAAAAGGACGATCCACAATGGACACCAGCTGGACAATGAACAATATGTTGTCATGCTGGAACAGAATTCACTTGAATGATGTTTAGAATTTTCATGGAAGTCACCACAAAATACGGTCATGACATGAACTCAGCACAACTTGTACTGACTCAGTAGCATACATTTCAAGTTCTCATATTGATACGAAGAGGTTATATACATGCCACCCAGCATTCTAGTAAACTAAGGATAAAAATCGCCCAAAAGAAAATAAAGCATCTGTTTATTGAAGAGGGAAACACAAATAACAGTTATATATTTGAAGCAGGAAATGAAGTTGACCTCCTGGTGAGCTGTGCGCTTGAACTTGTCTGTCTTCTTAGCTAAACGAATCTTCTTCAACACATACCTACCAAAAAGGAAACAGGCGTAAATATAAAAAGTTACCTTAAAGATCAACAGTTTGGAACTTCAAAGACAGCGATAGGTAACAGACAAAACGTCGTGCCGACACGGCAACCTACTACTAAAAACTCAAAATCATAATTTTGATCAAACACTGTCATTTAGAATTAAGACCATATCTAGATGATCAACAAAAGAATCTTGAAATATTCTTCCTGGAAAATTTTCAACTTAAGATTAGTCTTTATACAGAGTTAGTAAGAGCAATACTGCTAATCCATCTTCCTCAACCTACCAACACCCAGAAACCTGTTCTAGGGATCGACCCAATAACAGAGCGAAATGGTAGTTCACGCGGATATTTCCAAAGGGTTACTCAAACATCGAAGTAGAAAGAAGATTGGTGAAAGAAACAAACTTGATAAGAAAAAAGCAAAAATTTCTCACTTCTTATTCTGAGTCTTATGAAGAACAAGGAAAGCGGCCCCAAAGGCTCCTCGCCCAATTTGTGCTATAATTTCGTAATCTTCCATCTTTGACTTAACTTCTCCACTATCTGTCGCCATTGGAAGCTTTGAAACAGGAAAGACCACCTAATCACAAGAACTCACAAATAAAACAGTTTCAGGGTTTTGTAGCTAATTGCTATTCGAAACGTTTGCCTTCCTAAAAGAAGTGAAGTGAAAAGGCATGCATTAGCAGCTTGTGGGAACAGAAATTGAAAGAACTGATGAGGAGTGAATTTGATAAGAGACTATTGAACTAAACATGAACCAGAGGACTTGTAAGGGAGGTGTATAAAGTAGAGTAAGGCTACATCAAACAATCATGACATTGCTCCACAGCGGGAGAAGGAGATACAGAGAGACAGGTGGGAGGACAAAATCAGCAAAAGTGACACATTACTGAGATGATATTTAATTGAAGGCTTAATTACTTACCAAAAGGGGAGAGGGAGAGACGGAAGTACACTAAACAGCATAGCTAACCAAAAAAAAAAAAAGACCATTGCTTATTTGGTGGGTGATTATCTACCAGTTGGAAAATGAGAGAAAGCAATAGATATAGAACATCAGAATGGTTCAAGTGACAGATATGGAAGCCGTGAAGGAAAGCCAGTCTTTGCTTACAGTTAAAGATTCATCCTTTCCATTCATTACAAAGGTGAAGAGATTTTCTCAAGTTACAGAGGAATGTTTCTTAGCACATAGTTACTATGTCAAAATCCTATAACCTCATAAACCCACATATAAAATGAGAACTATGTTGAATTTTTAGATTTACAAGTACATTCTCATGTTGCTATATGTTAAGATGCTTCAAAATGGAGGTTGCTGTCCGGCTTTAAAGCCACATTTGATTAGTTCATTATACTTTGTTTTATTTTAAGACCAAAAGTACCTAGAAAAAGAACATGACTTGTACATCATTGGGTATAATCATTGGTGTGGGAAATGCTTTTTCTGATGGGTTCACATTGCAAAGCAATTACTTCTGTAATTGCCGATTTAAGTTCATTGCGGATAGTCACATATAAGTTAATTTCCTTGTACATAATTAAGTTTTCAGACAACATTTACGTCAGCATGCCATCGAAACCATCTGCTAACATTGATTTCGCAGAGTCCCCCAAGCCCGTATCCAAACATTTGAGACATGACGACAACGAGGAGTGGACCAATTGGTCCAACCTCCTCACTTAAGGCTCTTCCATACAGGAAGTCTTGAGTGAGAGTCACGCTAAAGAAGGAAAATGAGATTTCTTCCTAATTGATTATCCTCTAGCTCCCTGAGTACAGCTCCTTGATCGGATCAATTACGGACGTTTTGTTTCCAACGGTAGTGTGGGCATTGAAGTTACTAAGGAACTCGAGGGCTATCGGGAACCTGATGCTGAGCAGGGGAGGCCAGTGATTAATCAGCAGTCGACCAATCGAGAAAAATATTAAAGGCTCTTGCCACTTAGATCAAAAAAAATGATTATATTAAGCAGCATTGCAATGGATCAATCAGCAGTTTCCTAGAAAGCAGTATTGGCAGGCTATGAAATGGATTCTGAGATACCTAAAAGGTACTGCAGATATTGGTTTGACTTTTGACAAGGCCAAATTGTGCGGTTCAGTTGTTGGTTATGTTGATTCAGACTATGTAGGGGACTTAAGAGGAGATTGCTGACAGGTTATGTTTTTACTCTTTCTGGAAGTGCCATTAGCTGGAAGGCGACTTTGCAAGCTGTTGTCGCACTGCCTACCACAAAGGCTGAATATATGGCTGTTACAGAAGCAGTGAAGAAAGCTATTTGGTTACAGGGTCTGGTAAGTGATCTTGATTTGGCTCAGGATAAGACTTTAGTGTTTTGTGATAGCCAGAATGTCATTCATCTTACCAAGAGCCAGATGTACCATGAGCGTACAAAGCATTTTGATGCCAGGCATCATTTCACTCAGGACATTGTATCACAAGGTGTAGTTGATATGAAGAAAGTTTCTACACATGATAATCTAGCTGATATGATGACCAAGGCAGTCCCAGTTAACAAGTTTAGGCATTGCCTGGACTTGATTGGTGTGTGCAGTACTGAGTAGTGCCCTTGTGAGGGCTGTGTACAAGACAGAGTGATGATTTTCTTATTGAAGAAGAGAATTCAAGCTAAGGGGAAGATTTGTTGTTATTTTGTCTTGAAATTTGGTGGATCTGAATGGCGACCTGACCCAATAAGCTCGCAGTGCGACCCGAATTGGAGAAAAATGGAAATCAGTGTTGGGCTTCGCCCCCCGCAGTATAGACCTGTTCGGTTAAACCGGTTTGGTTTGGGACACACAATAAAACCTCGATGTATTGGATTCCATTGTATCATTTTTCTTCATTGTGAAATTCTCTCTCCTCTTGCCCAAGGACGTAGGCATCATTGGTCGAACCTCATTAAATCTTTGTATCATTTATTCTTTATTTTGGATGCTTTGAGTGTGTGATTATGTGCGTGATTATTATTACGATTCCTCTAACATTACATCTGCTATATTTCTATTGTCTAGTTGAGGTATATGATCAGCTAAGATGGAATACCCACAAAAATTTCAACACCATGCCCCATCTTGGATTAGGTCCGAAACTCTTGAATTTACTGGGAATCTACGTCGCAGCTGCCCAAATTCTAGATTATGGATCAGAGGGCTTGCTTCAAGCCAATTGTCAAGCCATACCTACGTTATCCTTGTATCCTTCGCTTTATTCTTTATAAAGGGATATACTAATTGTCTCATCTTTAGTAGTTCATTGAACATTGAAGAGCACTGAGAAGATTGCTCAATTTGCCAGAAGTTTTTGTTACATACTTGAATTATATGCAACCATTTGGACCAGAGAGCTTCTTTGTCCATAAGAAGTAACCATATTATCTATAAGAACTATATGCAACAATATTGTCTTGCTTAATAACACCTTATGCATGCTCAATATCGTTGAAATACTCAGCAAGGACTGTGACCTCGCACCATTTAACTTTAGCTGCTTTAGCTGATTCTGTGCTGCGAGACTAGAGGAATGCTTTCATCATCCTTTCAACTTCCTTTATGATCTTTTTAGGTAGGACAACATGCGTTGTCCAATGAACATGCACACTACTCGAAACAAACAGGAGAAGTGTAACTCTCGCCACATAGAATAGCCCTCTATGATGCCATGGGTTCACCTTAAACTTAATCTTCTCAAGAAGTAGAAGGAATTTTATTGTTGAGCAAGTTTTATTTAATGTAAAACTCTCAATAATTCGTAAATATATAGATTGTAACTTGTAGTAATTGAGGTGTCAATCTCGCAAAGAATTAGCTAAAAACAATTGAATCCTAACTTGTCTAAGTTTGTAAAAATGTGAATTAAATAAAAATAACCAAAAAATTAAGAAATCGAGTATGAGTTGAATAAAATGAGAATTCAGAAATTAACACAATAAAATCAAATAGAGTACTAACCATTTAATAAATGAGATATCATAACAAAACAAGATTCATCAATTGTGAGAACATAGGGTTTATTCTATCGTCATTTTGCTACTTTGACCACTTTTGATTTAATCAGTATCGATCCTAGATTTTTGAAGGGTTGATTATTCTCTCTCAAGATTTAATCATTTAAACCTAATTAATAATCCCTAATCGATTTTGAAATTCCAATTTTGCAATCTATCAATTAACAAAAACAACTTATGCCTTCAATTAGTTCTTAAGCGATCTATTAGATAATTGGGTCCTCATACAAGATCTCTCTTTGTATGATTATCAATTTGATATTTATATGATTTATTAGGTTGTTAAATCTCATACCCAACCTAATCATATTACTATCAATGAAATCTCTTGATTTATTATCAAAGTATGCACAACCATAAATATCACAATACCCAAACATTTCAATGACATCAAAAGCAATCAAATCACAAAATGATTCAACAATAAATCCCACAATGAAATTAGAACATTATTAACATATCCAATATTCTTAATACCAAGTCATACATCAAGATGGAAGTAAATAAACAAGAGAAAGTTGAAAAGAACTTGGAATGGCTGGGTTAAAGTGGCTGGACTGCAGTTGTAAATGCTCCTCTTCTCTTCTCTCCTTCTTGATCTTCCTTAGGTTCTTTCTCAATTTGGCAAAATGGAAGCTATTCTTTTTTAGTGTTTTATGTTCTTAAATAGTTCTTGAGGCTTCTAGGGTTTACCCACTTAATTTGGTTCTAAAAATAGCCCAAAAATGTTAAAATTACAAAAAGAATCGCGTATTGAAAAAGCTAAAATTTGCTGGAATTGTTATTTGTGCTCTCTGTCACGAATGTAACAAGCAAGTCACAATCGTGACCTGCTTCCATAATTCCAAATCTTCTCTTTCCTTCAATTTCTTGTTTCCATACACTCAAACACACATCACACATCTCTTGAAACATAAAATTAAGATCCAAATCATGCTTAAAACTATACAAACACTTAGAATATAAAAAACACTAATAATAACATAATTCTAAACCTATATACATGATAATCATCTAATAAATAATCAAATGCGCTCTTAAACATCTATCAAAACATAGTATAATTTACACCTATCAACATCACCACACTTTAACTTTTGTTTTCCCTCAAGGAAAAACAAAAACAAAACACAAACTCAAACTCAAACTTAAACAAACTAACAATAACACATATACTTATGCAATATACACTAATGATACTGGCATCTAATTTGACGAAACCAATTTAACTTCAAACAACAATTATTCAAGATGTTCCAATATATTAACCTGTGCAATTTATGGCTAAGCACTTTGGATTGAATATACATACTAATCAAGACATTAACAACATATTCATTCACTTAAATCACTTATATACTTACATTGATAATTAGTAATCAACTAAAATTACAACTATCGTTAAGTATCCTTTCATCAAAATTTTTAGTATTATCAAATATTAGTAGGATTTATTTATCAAAACACCACTTTTTATTTTATTTAATGTTAACCTAGTTTTTTGATGTGAAGGTGAACACCTTTTCTTAAATGTCCCCTAGTTACTTAACTAGGCTACGTCTTATTAATTAACTTGCTTGGAATGTCATTATAGCCTTTTGAGGTGAAGACAATTATTTTGTCGTAAATACCCTGGTTACTTAGCTATATCATATTTTCAAATGGCTATTAGCTCTATTCATAATGCAATATTTGTTTCAAAAGGGTCAACAAAATAGTTATTCATTTAATAGACATACACAATTTATTTTTCATTTCATATAGCCCACCTCATTTCTTTTAGTCAATCATCTTCATGAAAGACTACTAATGATACTAACATATTCAATTGATTTATAATTATAAATGAATGTAACAAATTTCCTAAGATGAATAAACTAACATCATATCCTAATTAACATGCATATTTAACCAAAGATATTTAAAACATAAAATGCAAAAGTTAATATGCCTTTACAAATTCAATGACTATGTTTAAAGCTAAACTACTTCCATTAAGTTATTGCCATTGACACATTCATACATATGCTCACACCTTGTCAACCTAATCAAAAACTAAGAAAATATGATATGTAAACTTCAACAAAATTTTCCCCACACTTAGACAACATATTGTCCTTAATGTCAGAAAAACAAAAAACACATAAAGGGAAATAAAAATGACAAAAAAGCAAAAAGAAAACGTTAGAGCAAGAAAACTTATTATGTTTCTGCAATGATGTTATTGGAGTTGGAAATTGGAGATACTTCTGATCATAAAATTCCATCAATTCACACCCTACGAGATAAAAATAAAAAACCAATAAAAAATAAAAAACTTATCCTAGTTCTTAGGTTACTTCTTAAGTAGCGCTTAGTTAACATCATTAGCTTGACGTATTCTTCCTTCTATGCTCAGCATAGGTCAATTATGAGTGGCTGCATCTGCCTTTGTTGCCCAATTTTACTTTTGTAGCCTGTGAATAAGCTACACATTGCAAGATAATAATGACATAATTAATCAAATTAAACAACCTAGTACGTTCAGTACTGTCTATTTCAGTAACAAATTGTCAAAAAAATAAGAAATCATGAAGCTCCCTGAATGTTGTATCGAATCCAACTATTTGAATTCTAAAAAGGTGAACTGTTCTCTTTCTTCCTTAATCACCTTCTTCTCCACTTTTTCTTCTGCTTCATGAACAGAGGCTTTTGTATCTTCTTCAACCTTTATCTCTGCTATTGTATGTTTCTCAGTCTCTTCTGCATTAGCTTCTTGAATAGAGACTTCCTATATTCTTAAAACTCAATCTTTGTTGTCATTTGTTCTTCTTCCTCTATCTCCTTTAAAGATTTGACTTCAACAATTCTCATGAATGAGATACCCTCCATTAGATTCTTTAATACCTTATTCATATTGAATTTCACTTGTTCATCTACAATCAGAAGGATGAGGTTGTATTCATGGACATCTACCAAAGCTTTTACAGTGTTAAATAATGGTATACTAAAAACTACCAAGCACTTTTGATCCTCTTTAAAGTCTAGCACAACAAAATCAACAGAAATTATAAACATGTCCTCTTTTATAGGCACATTATTCACCAATCCTAATAGTTTCTTTATTAATTGGTCCATAAAATGAATATGTATAGATGTTGGCTTCACATTTCTTAGCCCAAGTTTCCTAAAAATCAACAAAGGCATAAGGTTTATACTTACCCCTAAGTTGTATAAAAATTTCAAAATTTGTAAATTACCAATTATATAGGGTATCCTAAAGCTCCTTGAATCTTTCCACTTTGAGGGCATATGGTTAGTCATTAAGGAGCTACAAGTTTCCGTCATGGCTACCGTCTGGTCATCTTCCCAAGTCTGCTTGTCAGATAATATTTCTTAAAGGAACTTCACATACTTGAGCTTGCATTTCAAAACTTTCATAAAAGACAAGTAAATTTGTCATTTCTTTAGCTTTGACATGAACTTTATGAATGGTACTTCCAATTCATTCTTCTGAAGTCTTTGTAGGAATGGTGTTTTTGGTGACTAAGGTGAAGGAGGAGTATAGGGAGGGTCCTCATTCTTTTCTTCATCTATTTTTATTCTCTTGTTCTTTTACAATGTGGGTTTCAACTTATCTTTCTGTTGGTTCTCTAGCTCTTTCCCACTCTGAAGTGTGATAGCCTTAAATTTTTGTCTTTTATCTGCTTTCATATTGCTTGGAACGGTCACCACACTTCTTATAGACAATGCATTGGGTAGCTAGCCCAATTGAACCTCTAAGTTGTGACTAAAAGAAGCATGATTTTATGCTACTTGATCGAATCACCCTTCGATCCTCTTCTAGGCCCTTCCATGTTCATGAGCTTGTCCACGACCTTATCCAATGTAGAATCCCATGAACTAAACTCATCTTGATGAAATCTTGGTAGGTCTCGATTTCCCATTTGAGTCATTACATTGTTAGACCAAAAGAAATCTAAGTGGTTATGCCACCGTGAATTGTGCGTGTTCAAATAAGGATGATCACTTCCCTGACCAAATTATGATTCATTGAAGATTAATTGCTCCACATTAGTGTTTTCACTAGGAAGCAATCAGCTACGATATGACTCTCTCGTCCAAATAGTCAACATCCTTATTGAATTACTTTGAATGGAGAGAACGAGGTGGCTATCAACCTATTCAATTCCTTGGTGAGATTGTAGATTTTAGCTTGCAATGTTGTTACTGAATCTAACATAATCATTCCTTATGGATTTAGGAAGGTTGGCTATTATCTACTTCATTTTGATGTCCAACGACAACTATTATTTGTCATCTCTTTAAACAATTTATATGTCTTTTGCATAGGTGGTTTTGAAATTCCTTGATGATATGTAGCACCCCTTACCGCAAGGTACACACCAGGATGCCCAGAGGTCATTTCGGTACATATCCTACAATAAAGGTGAGCTACGTTCGATCACTACATTCACTTCATATGGAATCATATGATTATTCACTTATAAAGCATTATAAGAAAATCATAATATTTTTAAAACCAACTTTTCCTCATTTCATTTCTCAAAATCAAAAGTATACATTGTGTTTTTCAAACTTTACTATATGTACATCAACAAAACCTAGTCCATAAGTACTACATAAAAGAGGAAAATATAATAAATCTATCTAAGCCATCTAAAAATCCCAACTGACCGACCTTTGAGCCATGCCTTCTCTTGCCAAAACACTATCTACAAGGTAGTAGAGTCTCTCAGTAGCTAGAGTCGTCTCTCGATCCTGAAAAGACAACGTTGCAATTTTGGTGAGTTTTGCGAACTCAATGAGGTAACCATCATCGATGGTTCACTCAATCTATGGAACACATCAATTCACAAAACAATTATTTCAAACTTTGCATTTTACATGAGTAACACATTTTTAGTTAAGCATAAACAATTTTGCATTTCACTCAATCAAACATACTTAACAAGATGCATATGAAATGCTCATGAGATACTTTTCCACTTATTACATTTTTGTAACTGAGTGTCTAAACTGTCCCATATAGGGCTCATTAAACGTTGAGCCAAAGGCTCTGAATCATTTTTGAGCTTGAGGCTTAGTTTCACTCGTTGAGCTTTAAGCTCTAATTGGTGGCTACTCTAGTCACAACTGCCATTATCTGATTATGCATTCATGAATGGAATGCATGTACCACAATCAATCATATTATAAAGCACTTAGGTCTTCGCATTCACATTCAAGCACCATTTCAACATTTCAATCCACATTACACAATCATCGAACCTTCTGTCCGAAATCCGCAATCAAATCGCATTCATTCATTATTAGAAACATAATTATAAGCAAACAATAATTGAGAGAAATCGTCTAGGTTACTCATAAGTTTGTCCCGAAGCTAATGCCTGGAAGATTTGGCAATGTCTGGAGGTTGACGTTTTAATTGCTCCTCTATAACAATCAATATGCAGATATCACAATTTGCACCATCATAAGTATTCGATAATGCACATGTATGAAATGAATTATGTACAATGCATGTTCATGATAATCCCGGGTAATTTTCGTCACAAAATCGATCTCATATCAAAACTCATCTAAGTATAATTTATACTTAGGTTTATGCCTCACTAAAAACTATTGAAATCACAATTCATTACTCATTGGCTTACTTCCATTTTTTTTTCCAAAACACCCTTTTCGGGTCTACTGTTCAAATTCAATCAGAAGGTGAAAATGACATAATTAGGTTAAACTTTCTTTTAGACAAGTGTCCCTATATCTCTTATCTTTCCATTGATACCAAAATCACTCAATTTAGTTCTGTGAGTCAAAAGACATACTTCAAATATTTTTTGGACTGCTCTTGTCCAAACAGTATACTATGCACACTTCCATCTGGAATTTAAACATCTTAGAGAGTGAATTAGACTCCAATTTCTTCATACCATTTGTAGCTCCATGTCTCTAGTTTACCACAAGTCAAAAATCATCTCATTTGTAGCTCTACAGATCAAGATATCATTAAAATACTGAAATATGTTCAATAGAACAACACCAGTTCACAATATTTAAGATCACACTCACTGTACCTGTCCCATGTTTTTCACTCAATCTTTCTCACTTGATTTCAGATGGCTATATTTTTTGGTAAAGATGTAGAGCAATGTCTTACAAATCCAATGGTTCAAGAATCAGATCATTTGGATGTCTAGAGAAGAAGGTATGACCAAAAGAATCCAATTTGTTTTTGTCCTCAATCGTCTTACTTTGCTTCGTCTTACTTTTGCTTCATCTTACTTTTCCTTCGTCTTACTTTGCTTCATCTTACTTTTGCTTTGTCTTACTTTGCTTCGTCTTACTTTGCTTCGTCTTAAGTTTGCATCCTCTTACTTTTGCTTCGTCTTACTTTTTCTTCGTCTTACTTTGTTTCGTCTTACTTTGCTTTGTCTTACTTTTTTTCGTCTTACTTTTGTATCTTCACTTATAAAGATCATAACTTTTGACTCAAATGTCCAAAATTTCTATACTATATACCATTGGAAAGATAAAAGAAAGATTTATAACTTTTATGAAGACTTTTCATCAAAATCTATCTAGACTGGTACAGAAATTTCATGGAAGTTTCAGATCGAATTCATTGCCATTACAACTCCAAAAATCACTTTTACAACACCTAATCACTAATAATCTTTCAAAACACTAAATTAACACTAAATTTTTCATCCCCAATAACATAGTATTTATGAACAAACACGTAAATGCCATTTTCTATGCAGATGACAGTAACTTATCATATTTATTTCATAAATCCCCAACTCTAAAGGATTTATTCACTACTTACCTGCTGAAAACTCCAAAATCTTAAAGCCCTAAACTCCACACAATTTTCGTACTTCACTGAGTACAATGACCAACTTCTGGTTTTTCTTAGGGTAGAGGACACAAATGGCAAAGTGGGTTTGGGTGTTTGATGGAAAACTCTATATATGGGAAGAAAATTTGAAGAAAACGATGATGAAGAAGGAACTTGGACATATAACTTAATCTTTCAACTCTCAGGGAACAGTAACCTACTTCTGGCAAAAGTACAAAAAGCCTAAGTGACACTTATCACTTTCCTAATGCCTAAGCTCTAACTTAGTTTCTTTTGAAACTAACTCCCTTAACTTTCATCTTTACAATCCAACCATCTCCAAATCTTCTTTTGATTTCTTTTTCCTATTTTCTATAATTTTCCTGAAATTCTTTCCTAAATTTACCAAAATTCACAAATACAATATTCTTACTAACCAATAGAATATCCAATATAAATAAAATTCAAAATTCTCAAAACTCCTATAAATCACAACTCAATCTAATTATACCCGGAATTATTCATGAATGCATGTATAAATTTTTTTCATGTACAACAACTTCACTATTCATATGTATGTGTATGGCATATTATGCATGAACATGGAAATGCATTTCTAACTCTCATTAATAACTCACATTTACCATTTTACCCTTTCCACAAGTAATGGGATGCTACATGATAGGCATTGAATCCTAGGTTGATAAAGTCTATAAGGGCCCTTTGCTCTCTATGATGTATTTCCTCCATCATCATTCTTTCCTATTTCTTCTTAACATTTAACTTTTCCGATTCTTCATTATTGCCTTGTGATGTCCAAATTGATGTGTCTTTTACTTTATGCCTAAACTTCCTCCTTTTTCAAATTTTTTAATTTTTTGTGATTGGATACTACAATCACAACAAAGGGTAATAATTCCTAAAAACAAAGGAATTTAAAATTTCCTAAACTAATTCCTTAGTGACGATGCCAAAAACTTGTTGAGCAAGTTTTATCTAATGTAAAAACCTCAATATTCTTCAAGTATATGGATTGTAACTCGTAGTAATTGAGGTGTCGATCCCACAAGAATTAACTAAAACTAATTGAATCCTAACTTTGTCTAAGGACGTAAAAAGGTGAATTAAATGAAAATAAAAATAAAAACAGTTAGAAAATTAAGCAATCAAGTATGAGTTGAATTAAAATAAAAATTATGAAATTAACACAATCTCAATCCCAAGTCATACATTAAGATGGAATTAAATAAATAAGAGAAAGTAGAAAAGAACTTGGAATGGCTGGGTTAGAGTGGTTGGACTGCAGCTGCAAATGCATCTATTCTTTTCTCTCTTTGATCTTCCTTAGGTTCTTTGTTAATTTGGATAAATGGAGGCTAGTCTTTTTTAGTGTTTTATGTTCTTAAATATTTCTTGAGGCTTCTAGGGTTTTTTTAGGGTTTACCCACTTAATTTGGTTCCAAAAATGGCCCCAAAATGTTAAAATTGCAAAAAGAGTCACATACTGGAAAAACTAAAATTCGTTGGAATTGCTGTTTGTGCTCTCTGTCACGATCGTGACCTACTTCCATACTTCCAAATCTTC
Source organism: Erythroxylum pelleterianum (assembly GCA_027563865.1). Classification (NCBI taxonomy): domain Eukaryota; kingdom Viridiplantae; phylum Streptophyta; class Magnoliopsida; order Malpighiales; family Erythroxylaceae; genus Erythroxylum; species Erythroxylum pelleterianum. The sequence goes on along the minus strand of JAOQMR010000007.1, from coordinate 3,244,519 downwards.
TCTTTTCTTCAATTTCTTGTTTCTATACACTCAAACACACATCACACACCTCTTGAAACATAAAATTAAGATCCAAATCATGCTTAAAAACCACACAAACACTTAGAATATAAACAAACACTAATAATAACATAATTCTACGCCTATATACATGATAATTAGCTAAGAAATACTCAAAAGCACATTTAAACATATATCAAAACATAGTATAATTTACACCTATCATTTTCAATTTTGAAGTGGTAACAAGCACTCTGAGATATTTCATCGAAGGATGTTATACATTCATCCCTATACACATGCTTAAGTCCTCACCATTCCTCACATCTAACAAGATATGTAAGCTGCTTTTTTCTAGGTTAATCTTAAGCCTAAACCACTTGGAGAACAAATTGAGTGTGTGATACATGATATTGATCAAACATATATCTGTACCACTAAACAGCAAGAGATCATTTGCGAATACAAGATGGGTAAACTGAACTTCAGCTCATTTTTGGTGATAGGTAAAATGTCCATTAGGAGTCAAAACCAACTTGATTAATCTAGAAAAGCCCTCCATTATGATAGTGAAAAGATTAAGGGAACAGTCCCCTTGTCTTATTCCTTTTGAGTTCTCGAAGGCCTTAGTGGGCGTGCCATTCATAAGAATACAAATGGAGGAGGTTTGGATAGCATTCATAATCCAATTGACAAAAACCATAGGAAAGTCTATTGCTTCCAGATATATCCAAAGAAAACTCTAGTTGACTATGTCATACTTGCATGTGTGAATAATAATAATCTAAAATAACATATTAAGCACCATTTAAACAAGGAAGTCCATGTGATATTTAAATTTATTGTCAAATTACCACTCACCCAAGCTTATTAAGTGCTTCTTCTAGTAGATTCAAAAGAAGCTATAAGCACTAAGGTGTGGAGCAATAAAGAATTCGTGGTAAGTTCCTAGAAACTTTCAAATTTTCAGTGTAGTCTAAGTGAATGCCATTTATAATAATGACTTCTTTAATATAGTTGATGATGTTTTGGTAAGGCAATGTTTGGATATCCTTTTTGACATTTTGAAAAACTCTTATGTTCTTTTTTCTTCAAATTCTATAAACATAACAGCTCATAGTGAATCTAAAAATTTTAGATTCACTCTTGCTCTAACATTTTAACTCATAAGGACCAATTCACTATTTGAGACCAACTCTCTTTTTAAGAATGTAGTCTGCATAACCTTAGGATCTAACTCTAGATGAAGTTAAAGTTGCTACATCTAAATAGATTATTATCTGAATTCTCATTCATTTGTTTATGGAGATGGCAATATATATTACTTGGGTTCTCTCATTAATGTTTGTCCATGGTTTTGAGACTCTTGTTAATGGCTAACTAAGGTATGAACAAAGCTTTTGATATGTTTTTATTCAACCAAATTAACTTTCTCCATTGTACTAACTATTTAGACTCTTTGAATAGAGTTAGGAAAGAGTTATATATGAATCTTCTATATGAACAGAGCTTTTGGTATGTTTTTATTCAACCAAATTAACTTTCTCCATGGTACTAAATATTTAGACTTTTTTAATAGAGTTAGGAAAGAGTAATTAATGAATCTTCTAGAGTTCTAACTTATCTATATAAATAAATCCTTTTAGTGAGAAACAGAATGTAGTTAGGAACTAATGTTATGATGGCTCCAAAAAAAAGAGCTTTAAGTAACGGCATGCTTATAACATTTTAAAAATGTGATGCCAAAAATTAATATAATGAAACAATTTTTAAATTATTATGTTTAATAATATTAAAAAGAAACGATAATTTAAGAAAAGGCAACAAATTTTAAAAAATGGTGGCAATAAAGTCTTGTATATACAACATTTGAAATTGTTTCCATAGTTCCAGTCACCTATTTACTAAAGGGTATTTACTAATGTCACATATTTATTTTTATAGATATTTACTAATGTATATTTAAAATAAAAAAATTTCTATTTATTAATGAGTATCCAAAATATGTATAGCAAAATTAAATTACCCACCAACTTTTATTTAGTAAAATTAAAACACATGAGTTGATATTATATGAGAAGAGTGAGACGTGGAGGTGGATAGTGAGGAAGACTAAAGACTCAAAGCCTTTCTTCTTCACCTTCGCTACTATGTATGGAGTGGTTCCTGGTGTCATTAGTTATTGTGTTGTGTAGATTACCAACTCTCCCATCCTTGAGCATGAGACTTGTCTCCGCAAAGAACCAACCTTGAATCTCTTACGATGGCCAAAGATAATAAAGAGCGGCTAACATAATATCTTGGAGAGCTAAAGCCAATATCTTAGAGAGCTAAAGCCTTATTTCAAAATTAAGTCAACACCAAAACAAAGTGATATTAGGATTGATAAGGACCAGAAGTAAGTTATGTGGTGGGTGTCTTCTTGTCTTTGAACTACTCATTTGTTTTATTTTTAGAAGATAGGAAAAACCGATGAGAAGTAGGCTATTGAAAGGGGTCTTCTTCACTTTCAACTTACTCATTCCCATTTCATATCAAAAGGTGTCATCCCTGCTTTAAACTAACTCCTTTTCTTCTTAAAAAAATAAAACACATGATATATATATATATATATATATATATAGAGAGAGAGAGAGAGAGAGAGAGAGAGAAGTTAAGTGGTGGTGCTGATGGTGTAAGTGGTGGCATGGTCAATTTACCTACATTAGATTCAGTTTCAATTTACTTATATGACACGTAACGTTTTGTTAGCTTTTGTTTCCTCTGCTTACATCATACGATCCCATGAGAAATGCTCCTATTGGTAAGCCTGAAATGACTATTGTGGGATGTATAGGACCGATGTCAAACTCTTTTTACCTAATTTCTCTCCCTTTTTAAGACAAATTATAATCACAAGTTTTTCTCTAATTATTTTCTTTGCACCCTTATTCGAAACTTCTTAATTTACAAGTAAGTCGTCTAGATTTTATTTGAATTCCATTGCTTGTCTATATTATTGAAGCTAAAGAATTGATTTTTTTTTCTTTATTTAAGATCACTAGTCATTTGGGTTTCATTACTTTCATCATTGGGGCTGAGACTATTTTGTGTTAGTCAATAATGTAATAAACCACAAGTGCACGACATAGCTGTAGCTATTACTGACAAGTACTAGTCGGTCCCAGAAGAATATTAATACTAGTACTTACCCTTCTCCTATTATGTAGCCTAAGGATTGACTTTAGATTTTAATGAAAAGAAAATAAAAACTAAACAAGAAATAGGAAATGATAATGAATGCAACGATAGTGGAATTCACTTAGAAAGCTATCATTATGAAAAATTTGTATCTAAGTTCGAATCCCCTTAAACCCTTAATAGATTGATCTTTTATCATGCAATTTTTTTGATAATGTATTGGATCATAGAGACTCTTATGGTATGCTAATAGCTGACCTTGAGTCTACTAACAACTAATCCTAAGTTCTCTAACCAAATTACTCAGGTTAAATCTTATAGGATTGTGTTACCAATTTATGAGTCCCTCTATTAGGTTTGACTCTAATACAGAAGATTTATGTCATCCTATCTCTAGGGTTGCAATTAACTCCTTCTAATTATAGTAGATCTATTGACACTGGGATTTCTCAATCTCTATGTATGAAATTAGATTATGATATAATATTCTTGGGTTTTTAAAACATAAACAAAATGCGTAATCAGATCAAAATATATCAAACAACCAATTGCATTAATAAAAGAATCAAATCATATTATAGGATTAACATAAGGTTCATCTAACCTAAATACTAATTAATCCTAATTTCATGATAAATGATCGAAATTTAACAATTAGTGAACAAAATCGCATGCCTAATTGAAATTTCATTTAATTCATCAAATTGAAGCAATAAACCATATGAGTAAAGATAAAATTAAATAACTAAACCATATTCAAGTACATAATCAAGCAATTTTACACTAAATCACAAAACCCTAGCCCTAGCCTTATTGGGGTGAAAATCCCTAAAAATTTCAAAATACCTAATTAATCATGCATAGACAAGTGAAATTGATGAGAATACTTATTTGGGTGTTGCAAATTGGTTTGAAAAATGCTAAAATTGGGTTGGAAAGGAAGAGGGGTGATGGAGAGAGTAGAGAGAGATAAAATGAAGAGAATGAAAGAAGTAGGGTAATTTAAAGGCTATTATGGACTTATACGATTCCTTACATGGCCGTTTAGCTAACCATGTAAGTCATAGACTCTTTAAAACCTCAAACACTAGCATGTAACTCATCACAAACTTACACAGTCTGTTACACGGGTATGTAACTAATCGTGTATGTCTATATAGCCATGTCTAAAGGGCATATAGCTCTTTATAAACATGTGAGAAATTTTTTAAAAGATTCAAAGTGTACAAGATCATGTCCAGAGGCTGTGTAAGTCTACATGACCATGTACATAATGAAAAACAGTTGGAAAACATTAAAAATTGATTACTCTAAGTTATGAAACTTTAATATGTAAACCTTAAAATGATAAACATGAACAATCACATTGGGATTCTTTTTATCTTAACATAAAACACATTAAAACTTATAAAATGTTATACTAACACTAAAATAAAATAAAATAAAGAAATCAAATGTAATGAAATGTATCCTAATTCATGGGTTGCCTTCCATACAAAACTTGTTTGACATAATTAGCTCAATGGACCCTTCATAAATACAAATAACTTGGGTTTATAATTAGTTGCTTGTTTCCTTCCGTTAGTCCATATAATGGTTTCATAGCCTGTGAATAAGCCACATGTTGTAAGATAATAATAAGGGCATAATGTATCAAATTAACAAATCCAATTGACTTTATTAATTCCCTTTTCAATAACAAACTATTAATAAAATAAGGAATAATAAAATTCCCTGAATCTTCAGTTGACTTAAATAGTTTGTCTTGTAGGAAGTGGGAACCATCCATGCTTAAAGTAACTATCAAGGATTCATTAATATTTTCCTTATTTGCTCATGCTCTTGTTCTTCCTTAATCACCTTTTCCCACTTTTATAGTTTCTCTTATTGGATAGAGGCTTCTTCCTCTTCCTTTTCCTCAATCATCTTTTGCCATCCTTCTACTTCCTCTTCTTGGACAAAGGTTCCCTCCTCTTTTTCTTTCTTAATCATCATTATCATCTGTTCTTCTTACTCTTCTAAAATAGCAGCTACCTTCTTGTCTTCTTGAAATACAACTTCATTCATGAAGTTGACCTTTGTCTCTTCTTCACTCTAAGGTGTTAATAAAGCTTAAATAATATGTTGTATTTAGCTCCATTTATTCAAGTGAAGAAAATCTCTCTTCAAATTTACATTGGCTCACTTCACTTTTGGCAAGTTATTCCATTATCATATCTATAAGTTATTCCATTATCATATCACTTTTGGCAAGTTATGTTCACATGCCATATGGATTTTCCCACATATAGTTTGGTGCCCTACATTCATGATTGTAATGATTACCCCTATAAATGTCACAACATAACATGGATATCGGTTGAGCTTCCAAATACCTATAAATATACCTTTCGTTCCAAGTATTTAATATTGCCATTTGCGATGGCATATTATATCTCTTGTGAGAATACTATCCTCTCTATCCTTTCATTATAGATTATAGTTGTGATGATGAATTGTAAATCCTAACAATAAGCTACCAACACAAATTCAGAATAGAGAAGATCAAAAGATAAATAAATGAATAAGTTAATAATAATAAATACAAAAATAAAATAAATAAATATAAAAATAATGGTTAGATTAATAAAAGTTAGGCTATCATAATATTACTATCCCAACAACGAAGCCAAAAACTTGATTGATTAAATATTTTTATAAAGACTTGTTAGTTTTAACCACAAGTGTATGGTGTAACTGTAGCTAGCACTAATAAGTACAATCTGATCCCACACAGAGGAATGTAAGTATTAGTATTGTCCCTTTTTCTATTATCTAACAGTTGAATCAGGTTGTGGCTTTAATTAAAAATTAAAATAAACTATTAAACTAAGATTGACATAGTAGTGAACTCAGATAAGGAAAATACTACAAAAGCCAATATCAAATAAGTTTTACCTAGGTGATGAATCCCACTAAGAATTCTTAAACACTAACTGTAACACCCCACTATCATAGAGCATATACCTGAACATCCAGAGGATATTCATGAACATACCCTATGAGAATGGCATGTTAGAGCAATCACATTCACTTCATATGACATCATATAGAACATAAGTATTTACAAAGTTAACAGATCTCATGTCATTAACAAAACATGTTTTACATTGTCATTTCATTACAAACCATCCATATAGTTACAATACAAAAACCATATGTGATCATACTGCTTATACAAAATATTCCATATGAGATGAAAAACTATACAAAGGCACTCTATCTAAACTCCTCAGAGGACAGCTGACCAGACCTTTGAGTCATATCATGATCCCAAAATAGGTAATACTAAACTCCAACTAGTTTTCTTTACAAGCAAGGTCTCTTTTCAATACTTGAAAATCAACGTTGCAATTTTGATAAGTTTTGCGAACTCAATGAGTGAACCATCATCGATGTGTTCACTCAAAATATATCATATATATAAATCATGAATAAAACCCGGGTTAATCAATATAACGCATCATATAGATTTATGCCTCATATATCACATTATTCATTATGCTTCAACAAGCACCTTAACAATAAAATCACTTTACTTAATCATTTCAAGAGCACCTTTTGAAAGCCAAAAATTTCATATAATCATCTCTGAATATGTCACTCATTTATCACAATTCTTCATATCACCATCTAGTTCATAGACTTTTCACAATGTTATCTCCATATAATTCAATATTCATTTGCAAACAATTTCATAAGCACATGTAAAGATACAAATGCAAATGCAAATAAAACTCACTTCTATTTTTACTTTGTTATGACCGAGCGCCTAATTATCGGTTATCGCTCCCAATCCCTTATGGATATCAGGCTCATTTCAGTATTGACTCGTACCCTTTGAAGATATTGGGTTTCTTAAACATTGAGCCTGAGGCTCTGTGTGCAAATATTTGAGCTTAAAGCTCATTTCATGTTGGTTGCTCCAGTCACAACTCCTTTATATGAACATGGATATTCATGTAATGAAATGCAATATTGCATCATAATATATCATCAGTCACTTTTTAGTCGAGAAGCACATTCAATTATCATAATTCATTGGATCTATATTTGGCACTCAACATACAGTTGAGAATTCATTTCCTTATTCACGTTCAAATCATAAACACTCCCAATACAGTCCTAAATATCAAGCTCCTCGGATAATCAATTGTCCGAAATCACCAATATTACAATTATAACAATATCGATTCAATATATAGACATCAATTTTAATCAAAACAATATGAATAGAACACATTTCTAATCGAGGTCACACATCTAGGTTACTCACAATACACTCCAGTTAGTTATTTCCTCGATGAACTGACAATGTCTGGATGGTGTTAGTTGATTGGTGACTTGATTGAACTAGATTTATACTATAAATTAGGCCCATTTTCTTAAGCAATTATGCATTTGTTGACTCCTAATTCATGATTTTTGTGCT
>JAOQMR010000007.1:3218718-3230772 GCA_027563865.1 Erythroxylum pelleterianum | reverse complement strand
TGTTGAAAAGATGGTTGGTTGTGCTCAAACAGGTTGAGAAAATTGTGACTACTTCTGCTGAAGATAAAAAGAAGAGTCTTGAAGAACACCTCATCAACGATGATGGGGACTATTTTTAAAAAATTAATTTTATTTACCAACGAAATTTTATTTTTCGTCGATAAAATGATAGATATTTATCGACGAAAAATAAAATTCCGTCGGTAAAATGATCGATATGTACTGTCGGTAAATTCCGTCGGTACACTTACCGATAGTTGTTTTAACGACGTCGTTGGTTGTCGGTAATTTTCCGTCGCTATTTTACATTACTGTCAGAAAACATTCAAATTTTGTCGGTAATTTCCGTTGCTAAACGCCCTATTTCTTGTAGTGCATTGCTACCATTTGTCAAGTAATAACTTATGCCAAATGTCACTCTTTCATCTATGCCAAATGTCACTTATTCATATGCTTAATCATTCTAATTTTCCATGTATCCATTTGTCTTACTATTTGGCCTTTTTCCTAGACCAAATGTACATTTTAATTCATCAATTTTCCAATTGCACCAATTTAATTCCAAATTTACTACTTGTAATCAATCAACCAAAATTCAAGACATAAAGATTATACAATTCACATCGTGATCATTTTAACCTTTTCATACCTCAGAATAAGTCAATTGAGTGTGTACACATTCTTTGTAATGTGTACTAAATCATAATTCATGTGTGTATGCTATTGATATGCATGTGAATGCAATAAAATTCATGAATTTTCAATGATATAGGTTCTATGCAATAGTCTAGGGTTCTAGTCCCTCAATTTGAAAAATTGACTATTACACTAACCCTTCATCATGTAATTGAATTAATGATTATTAGACTGCAAAAATTCCTATCTTATATTAATATCTTTCTCAAGACTATTTATAACTAACCTTCGATTGATTAACTAAAATCTCTTTCTAGTTAAATCCCCTACGATTATGTTATCGATTCGTGAATTTAATTTATGTTAATTTATCTCTAGGTTTGCGTACAACTCCTTCCCATTATGATAAATCTATTCACATGAAAGGATTTCTCAATCTCAATCATGTAAAATCAAATCATTGACTAATATTTTGGATATATTAGTTCAAGAACATATGCATAATCAAATCACAATAAATCAACCAATAAAACTGCATTGAATAAAATATTAAATCATATTTTCATCATAACTTAGGGTTCATCATACTTAGAAGCTAAAAAATTTAGTTCCTACATATGAAAAACAAAACCAGTAGTAAATATTCAGAAGAACAAATAAAAACAAAGAAGTCAAATTCTAAAGCTCACTTTTGTCTCTAATGAATCTTCTTGCAATTTGGATTGAATGATGCTCTCTATTGGATCTTGTGACATAATCTTTGTGTTTTCTTCATCCTTTATTTAAAACCGACTCCTCTCTGTATTTTTTAAGACTGAAAAATGCCCTCAACTCACCTCCTCTCAATCTACCTTCGATAATATCCTATTATAGTAAAAACTACGATTTTGCTAATATACACAGTTACTTACATGACTATGTAGGTGACCGCGTATCCCTAAAAAACAACTAAATTTGTGATTTTTCGTGGGTACAAAGACTTACACGAGTAGTATACATGACCATTAATGTCAACATACACAAAAATGTTTCTTCACAAATTTATAAACAATATTTTCCAATTTTCATGCATTTATAAAGACTTACACAGTCACTGTATGCAACTGTGTATCTTCAAGTTGCTTCAAATCTTCGTTGTATGCCACAATTTCATCCAAATTTTTCTCCTTTTGGTCCAAGAAGAGAATTATCAACTACAAACACATTTAAAGTGAATTAAGTACAAAAAATACTATAAAACTATTAAATAACAAGCAAAATACATTAAATTTGAGTATATAAATATAGTCAAATAATCAATTATCAGTTATGATTATTCTCCCATAGTGATGGTGCTAATGGTTAGATAAGAAAGACCATTAACTACTTGATCATTTCATCTTAATCATATTCTCATAGAATAATTTTGTTTCAAAAAACCTATTATACTATATTTGACTTTAATTATAAAATCTACTAACAATTGTTGTTTCTTTGGTCAATCAGTTCCTGTTAAATTCCAGGCTGCTATCGACATGGGGATGTATAATTGGTAGAAGATCCCTTGGATCTTTTCTTCCTCCTTAACTTCATTCTATTATAATACTTGAATCATCCTCCTTTTGTTGCCCATCCTATCCCATTGAGTGAAAATATTGAGGAATCTGATTGTTTTGGAAAATCATTAACACTTGCTTGCTATTATGATCTTATCTTCATATTATTAATTTTGACTTTCCTTACTAACTCTACAACATTTGACTTCTTTATTTCTATCTCTTTAATCCCCTTTTACTTTAGGATTTAAACTAAAAAAGGTGAAGGAGGAGCTCAAGTTCCTGAAAGATTGACATGTCTAAATGTTAAAGCTCAACTTCAAAATTCCAAGCTTCATTTCTTGTTCTACCAATCTAAAATGTAGAACTCCACTAATGATATTAATCTCAAAATTCAAGAGGACCAAGCACTAGGGGATTATTCTACTACTCTCTCCCTGCATAAATCATACCTTAGAAAGAAGGCTAAATTCCACTATCTTAAAGATGGAGATAAATTTTCCAGGTTCTTCTTTAACACTCTCTTAGCTTATAGAAGAACTAATAAAATAAATGCTCTTTTGGATAATGAAAGGAAGTCTCACAAGGATCAGGCTTCTATAAAGGAAATAACTTTCAATTTTTATAAAGATCTCTCAAGTTCTACTTCTTCTTGCTCTTCATCTATTCAGATCATCTAAGAATTCATTCACTCAAGGATTAGGGATGATGTTTACTCATTTCTTATCAAATTAGTTACTATAGATGAAAATAAAGGGTAACGTTTAGTTTCAAACCAAATAAGACTCTTGGCCTAGATGGCTTTAATGCCTATTTTTTCAAAATACTTAGGATGTAACTAGTGGCCTAGTAGTTGAATGTGTCTAAGAATATCAAATAGACAAGAATGGTAAAGGAGCTGAAAAAAATATTTTTGCTTGATCCCAAAAGAAGATCCTAAATCCATCTAAGACTTTAGACTAATTATATTTTATAATTTGGTATATAATTCATTGCACAAAATCTAGCTACCAAACTTAGATAGGTTCTTACACCTATCATCAATTACTGTCAAGTTGATTTCATTGATGGTAAAAATGGGGGGATAACCTTGTATTACTATAAGAGCTCTTTAGCATAGGGAACACACAAGATGTTTCCCAAAAGAGTGATCAAGGAGCTCGAAAGGATTATGAAGAGATTCCTCTTGACTATGGACATCAATAAGTCTTATGGTGCTACAGTGAATTAGATGAAGGTATGCTATCCAAAACAGGAAGGAGGAGTGGGATTGGTCTGCTTGAAAAGCAACAACAAAACGCTTTTAGCAAAGTAGATATAGAGATCGATTAATGACAAAGAAGCATTTTGGGTCAAATGGGTCCATTCCCACTAGCTAAAGAAATTTTTTTTATAAAATTTGAAAGAAACTAAAGGGCACCCATATCCATTCATTATTAAAAATAAGGGACAATTCATACCTATATATCATAATTCAAAGGAAATGGATAAGAAGCTTAGTTTTCATTTGATGACTGATGTCACATTAGTCCTTTGCATTCAATATTTGAGCTCATTTCTCCTAGAAATAGATTCCCCTTAAACTCTAGAGATTTGAAATCATCTAAAATAATTTTGGAATTGCTCTAATAGAGGAATGTCGCTTCTAGCTGGAAGCTTACCAAAATACTACCCCAATACTGATAGTCCTGAGTATATTATAACAATTGCATAACTTTGGTGCATTTATGAATACTTCATGTTTGGGAATGATCAATGATCATTTCTTTAGGATCAGCTAGTTTGAATTCATATGACATAATTCATTGGTTTGTAAGGCATCTGCAATATGCTGGTTGGAAATTTTGGGTGGACTTTACACCAAGAACATATATAATTCCAACTTAAATTCCGTATGTGTCTTATGCAAGACCAAATCAGAATTAGTTGCAAACTTATTCTTTAACTTGTCATACCTATTCCACCTAGTCTAGAATGTAACAAAATTTGGAGAGTTATTTTGACCAAGGTGATTAGCTTCAGATAGTTCAATAGGAAAGTAACCTTTATAATATATTTTAAGTCCAATTCGATCATATTTAAGAGTATTTTCTCCTACTACATATATGTCATATGGAGGGAAAGAAATCATCCTATTCATATATGAATGGAAACACCCAAGTACTTATTAATAGACAAGCTTATCAATTGGATCGGGAAAGTTTTCAAAGCAAATCAAGCTCAGGTGAAAATCATTAAAATGGAAAGAAGAATTGGGACATGTTTTAAATGTACTATCCTTTTTGCTACTTAATCTTTAAACAACTCTTACTTGGGCACTTCATTGTATAGTTGTAGTGATACTTACAATCTAGGGTAGAACACCTATCATAAACTTGCATGGAATGATCAAGTTTTAGTTAGATTTCTACAATAATAGTAACAAAAGGAGGATTAGTTTCTTAAGGAGCACCTTATGAAATCTATTACTATAGATGAGGCTAGCCTTCATAAAACTAATGAGTTGTTATCCTCATTTTACAATACAAGACTTTTATCAATATAGCACATTAAGCTTTTTCTAAAGATCAAGTAGGTGTTTTGTTTGAATACATTGAACCAAATTTGAAGGAACAAGTGAACACTATAACTCTAAGGAGTGGAGACAAGCTAGATGTAAAAAAAAAAAGGAGGAAGTTGTTATTTAAGAACATAAGGTAGAGGAGAAAAGGGAAGATGAAGAGAAGAAGCCAAGTAAAGAGGAAATTGAAGAATTATTCATAGTTTATTTAAATATAGAGGGCTCATACGTCCTATAAAACAAAATGTTAGAGTCAATCAATGACCAGGGGTTTTATTATTTCTTATTATATTGATAGTTTGTTACTAAAAAAGATATGAGTGAGATTACATTTTTTAAAAGAAGAAAGTAATTTTTTACTTACCCAAGCTAAGCTTGAAAAATTATACATTGCAATGGCATGAGACCTTACTTACAATACAAACAACTGAGAATAACTAAACACATATATGAGACATAGATATGTAGGAAAAGAGAACAATCAAGAACTTGTCACTTATACAACATATTTTACAGGCAAAGAAAACGCATCAATAACAAAATTATTAAAGCACCGTTAAGCCTCCTCACATAAAGATACCATTTCATATGCAACATTCAGGTAAGAACCAGCTGAGTAGTTAGCGATAACTAGTAAGAAAACTACCAAAAAATGAGGAATGGAGAGTAACATTTTCCAGTGTCACTTGTCAGCTAACATTCCAATGACCCCTCATGCTAGGATTGAGGTTGAGATGTGTTTCTTTGGCCGAAAGGAGTTCTTGTATCCAGAAAAGAGAGTTATCAGCTAGATGTTGCATTTCCATTACCATGCTGGTATATAGACGACGATTTTGCTCCTTCTATAAAGAATAGATGGGGTAGCAGAAATCGGTTTGGAGAACAATCCCGTCTTGTCGTAGATGACTAAACATATTAGTCCATCACATAATGCTTTCCCAATCATCATAGGGCAAAAAACCTACAAAATGTGTTGGATTTTGCTCCAAATAGCATGTGAGAAATGACATTAGAAAAATAAATGGTTTCAGGTTTCACGACCTATTGGACATAGACTACAAGTGGTGTCAAGGTTAATAACATTTCCATGCCTTCTAGCTATCATTTTGAGCCTATGTCGAAGCATATGTACATTATGTACTTTGCCTAAGTATACCATAATTGTTTACATGAGCATTGAATATCAATGTTTGGTTCATGAATGTAAATTTATGGTATATGAGTTGTGATATTTCTTAATGTGTGTGCCTGGCAAATGACTACTATAAGTGGTCATCCAAACTAAGTGTTTTTTCCCACTAAGCTTTTAAGCTTATTATGGGTATTAATCTGTGTAGGTCTAAGTCATAGGAGTGAGGTATAGGGAACATCTGTAGGGACCAAGGACAACAGATAGAAGAAAAAGTACTTTTGGAATGTATTTTTAGTTACAGATGATTGCACATGTAATGAAGAAAGGAAATTGTATGTTTTCTTTGGGATTATCATGTAAATGTAAAAATGTATTACTACTGTTAAATGATAATGTTAAGCATTGGGGATTTTGTAATTTGTATATGTATAGCATTGAATAAAATTGTATACCTTGAAGAATGCATGTACAGGAATCTGGTTACTATGTGTGTGGATGATTGTAGGTTCCATATAGGGGTATTACACTGACTCTCCTAAGTTACTAAAGCTATAAACTATATGGAAATGTAGAAATGAAATACCTAGGCTTTGCTTAAGTTAAAGGACCAGCTATTGCTATGATAAGTGACCTTAAAGCTCGACTTAGGCTAGACATTAAATTACCCCTTTGAGGCCTTTATTAGTATTATTAATTCATTTCATTTTTTAAGAAAAATTGCATGTTTTAGATACTTAACTGTATATATTTCAAAATAATTAAATTTTGCTAATGACTATCTTTGATATTTGTAAAATAATTCTTAAATCTTAAATTGATTATGATTCTATAACTAGGCATATATTACCTTAAAGATATAACATTAATTAATCTAATACATATTTTAAATTTGGATTGATTTCACCAAAAATTTTCATATGTCAAATTCTAATTAATGTAACTCTCCTATATATATAACATACATTAAAGCATATGTATTAGATAAAAATTATATAATAGTATTAATAAAAATAAGTAAACAATTGAAGTAACATTTCATATTTAATTAATTTGAATTAATCATTAACTACATATCACATAATTAATCATATCAATTTAAATAAAATTAGAACACCGTGTTTGTTAGACTAATTTAGATTCTAACTCATTGTTTTATCATAATTAAACTTGTTATGTTTTTATCTTAGGTGATTTTAATAAGTTAATTTATTAAAGATTTAAAAAAAAGGTCCAAGATCAAGTTCAACGGAAAAGGCAAAGAACAAAGAGGAATCAAGCACATCAAGATGTCCCAAATATTTGTAATCTTTCTTATAACCCTATCTTAAGAATTTCAATGAATTAACAGCTTAATCATTGCATGATCACTTACATATAGAGAATAATGTATAAATCCTCTCATAATTAAGAAGACCTTTTTGACTTTAAAGAAAATCCCTTAATCTTCAAAAAGACTTTGAGGAACTTTTAAAGTGGTTTTGAATCAAGTTTTTATGAAAATGGGGCATTTTATTGCTTTTGACAAACTTAAAAGGTTAGAATTTTATTTTTCCAAGTTTTTCTAAAAGTTGTAGAGCTTTGATTGACCTCTAGCTAACACAAGATCAAAAAGAAACAAAATATTTGTATAGTACTGGCTAACTCATTGGCTATTTGACGTATCAACTAGTTAATCACCTCCTAGTTGAAGGGTTTAAGTCAGCAAATCGATGGGGTTATTTCAAAGTTACATAATTGGTGTCGAGTGTCTGGTTAAGGTAACCATTAATCGATAGTAGGAGATTGCCTAACCTAATGTTTTAAGAAACTAGTCATCGGGATAACAAGTTTGTTTGTTTGATCACAGTTTAAAAAGGTTTTAGATATAAACATACCACAATTGAGTTATTGGAAGAACTTTAGTATAATAGAGAGTTTTTTTTTGGTCTTAGACCAGGGTATTCACTGGCGGACCCAATGATTAATCCCCTCGCTGGTTTGTAGGCACCTCACAGGATGGGACAGCTGGTCCAAGGATTTACGACTACTCCATACCCAAAGTCAAGGATCGAACTCCTGACCTTTGGTTAAAGATAAATGAGTCCGTGTCACTCAACCACACCCCTTAGATTTAACATACATTAAAGCATATGTATTAGATAAAAATTATATAATAGTATTAATAAAAATAAGTAAACAATTGAAGTAACATTTCATATTTAATTAATTTGAATTAATCATTAACTACATATCACATAATTAATCATATCAATTTAAATAAAATTAGAACACCGTGTTTGTTAGACTAATTTAGATTCTAACTCATTGTTTTATCATAATTAAACTTGTTATGTTTTTATCTTAGGTGATTTTAATAAGTTAATTTATTAAAGATTTAAAAAAAAGGTCCAAGATCAAGTTCAACGGAAAAGGCAAAGAACAAAGAGGAATCAAGCACATCAAGATGTCCCAAATATTTGTAATCTTTCTTATAACCCTATCTTAAGAATTTCAATGAATTAACAGCTTAATCATTGCATGATCACTTACATATAGAGAATAATGTATAAATCCTCTCATAATTAAGAAGACCTTTTTGACTTTAAAGAAAATCCCTTAATCTTCAAAAAGACTTTGAGGAACTTTTAAAGTGGTTTTGAATCAAGTTTTTATGAAAATGGGGCATTTTATTGCTTTTGACAAACTTAAAAGGTTAGAATTTTATTTTTCCAAGTTTTTCTAAAAGTTGTAGAGCTTTGATTGACCTCTAGCTAACACAAGATCAAAAAGAAACAAAATATTTGTATAGTACTGGCTAACTCATTGGCTATTTGACGTATCAACTAGTTAATCACCTCCTAGTTGAAGGGTTTAAGTCAGCAAATCGATGGGGTTATTTCAAAGTTACATAATTGGTGTCGAGTGTCTGGTTAAGGTAACCATTAATCGATAGTAGGAGATTGCCTAACCTAATGTTTTAAGAAACTAGTCATCGGGATAACAAGTTTGTTTGTTTGATCACAGTTTAAAAAGGTTTTGAATATAAACATACCACAATTGAGTTATTGGAAGAACTTTAGTATAATAGAGAGTTTTTTTTTTTGGGTCTTAGACCAGGGTATCCACCGGCGAACCCAATGATTAATCCCCTCGCTAGTTTGTAGGCACCTTACAGGGTGGGACAGCTGGCCCAAGGATTTAAGGCTGCTCTATACCCAAAATCAAGGATCGAACATCTAACTTTTAGTTAAGGATGGATGAGTCCCTATCACTCAACTATACCCCTCGAGTTTAATAGAGAGTTTTTAAAAGCCTTGATGGTCTAAAGAGTGCGTGCATGTTTGTATAACATATATCGAGTCATAATTCATACAAAAGGTAACCATATATGTAAGAAATCAACCGTATCTGCCTCTTTTGCTTTTATTGCAAAAGGCTTCAAGTATCCAAGGGTGCTGCTTGTCACATCTGGTCTTATTGCTTACTTCCAAAGACAGAACATATGAGGTATTAGGTCGATATAGCGTGGATGGTGATCTTGTTCCAAATAAGAGCAATAGCTTTAATGTGACCCACGATTGTAACAAAAACAAGACTTGAATTTGCAGCAAATTGAACCCACCCCATTGTTAAAGCTTCAGAGCTACAGGAAACAAGTGTTGGATCAGTTCATGAAAGATCAAACTCATACGTCCTCCATTTCATCCCTTGCAAATCTTCTTTTTAATGCTATATGTTTTTTTATATCGTCTTCTTGTCTTGTCTTTTTAATGCTGTATGTTCTTCAGTTTCCTTTGGTACTCTTTCTTTAGAACTTTTCTGTATTCCTTTCACAAATTAATTTTTTTAATCTTTTGTTTATAAATGATGTCTTTTCAAAATATAAAACGTTATGCTCAGTATAACGTTCAGAATTGAAAGTTAATTTTCATTTGCAAAATTCCGTCATATAAGTGCAAATTTAATTTTAAAAGGAGACTAATACTACATTGTATATCAAATTTATTTTTTAAATTTTCATAAAAATTAAATAAATATTTAATATTTAATAGTTTATACAAATTTTATTATATAAATCTTAATAAAATTTTGTTTATAAAAGTTATTTTGCGTAAATGTTTAATTTAAGATTTAACTTATAAATATCAAAACTTTAAGGTCTTGGTTGAATTATTATAAAATTTTCACTAATAGATTCATAAATTTAACTTATAATTGAGACATATGTATGATTACAAGGATATAATTACATAAAATTAAATTAAATTAAATATAAAAGTATTAAATTTAAAAAAAAACCCTTACAGAAGGTACATAGACCAAATGCAAACATCACCAAAATCAGGAGATAATTTAAAATAAAATATGTAAATTATTATTTTTGTCTTATACCTTATCATTTCTTTTACTTGTACCATTTTTCTATCTTAACATATATATTTTTACACTCCATACTGAATCATAACTATTCTATAAAGTTATGTTTTTTGTTGGAGGAATTAGAACATAGAAAAATAGTGATATATTATTTTGTTAGATAGTGTATGAATGAATTTGGAAGTATCATTTTAACAAAAAGTACATGAGGTAAATTATGAATTTTAAAATGTAAACAAATACAAAATAAAGTAGTATTTATTATGATTAACAATAAGAATATTAGGAGACAAACAACACAACTGTCTAAAAGATCAATCATATATCAATAATAAGAAAGAACTCTTCAAGTTGCAATAGCAAAACAATATGGGAATAAGAAACTTTAAATGATGAAACAAACATCAAGATGTACGTAAAAAAACCCTTCAGTGTAAAGGAAAAAACTACTGGGTAAACAGACAAAACAAATCCACTAAACTCAACGAGGATTTTAAAAAAAAAAAGTTGATCACTTACCCCTAACAACTTGTCTCACAAAGTTTTAGGATTGAAACCAAAGTCGATGTTACAATCAACAATCGCTCAAACCAATCCCTAAAACAATCAAACAAGGATAAGAATACAACATTCTTTGCCCTCTTTCTATTTTTCCTCATTTTTAGATGTTATGGCCGCACTCTCCACAAAAGCCTACATCTTTTTTCCTTTTATATCATGAAATAAATTTTTCTACAACTTACATGGTTACTTATACAACCGTGTCAGTAACTGTGTATCTTCCAATACCACCTCAATCACAAACATAAATAGTCACAGAAAGTTACACGGTCTCTACACAAGGTAGTTTATCTTCACACGGGCATATACACATGCATGTATAAGATTGTGTGTGTATTCACCTCTTCACACTTTACAGAGACTTACATGAGTGTGTAGCACTCTACAGGGTCGTGTAACTCCCCAGAAGAGATTCTTCCATCTTGGCTTTACTTGTTCTTCATTCCCACAAACCATAATGATGTCTACAATCACCGAAAGTCTCAAAGTAGTATTGGACAATCAACAATCTCCCCCTACCCTCAATATGAGGAAGACACGTTATTCTCCATCATCTACTTGAGATATATCCCGACAAGCTTACAACAAAGCTCATGTTTTTTCCAAGAACCACTTTGATCAGCATATCAACACCATTCAAATCCATATGAACCTTTTTCAATATTAATTATTACTCTTCTATCACGGACCTTAACCAATAATGTTTGGTATCTATGTGTTTCGTATGGAAAAGATACATAGGATTTTCGTTCAACTCCATAGCAATTTAAATTTTACAAAGTACTACATAGTCTTCTTGCTTCACATCAAACTCTTGAAGGAACCTTTTTAGCCATAGCATCTCCCTACAAGCTTCCACTGCAGCTATATATTTTGGTTCAATCATATTTAAAGCCACACACTTTTGTATCTTGGATTGCCATGAAATGGCCCCTTGCAAACTTAAATAGAAAACTTGAAGTGAATTTTCTTCCATCAAGATCTCTAGTCATATTTGCATCTATAAAACCTTCTAGAATTAGCTCATCATCACCAAAGCATAAACTCCACTTCGATGTGCCTCTCGAGTAGGGATGGCAATGGGTAGGGTTCGGTTCGGATATTACTCAACCCATATCTATATCCATTTTTATGACTCAACCCATATCCATATCTATATCCATCGGCTTTTACGATTTACTACCCATATCCAAATCTATTGGGTTATTCGGGTTTTTGGATATCCATCGGGTTGTATAGCACATAAAAATATAACTTCTAAATTGAAAATATGG
>JAOQMR010000007.1:3201013-3215968 GCA_027563865.1 Erythroxylum pelleterianum | reverse complement strand
TGTGTCTATTATATTGAGCAACATAACTCTCCTCGGGTAATAATCATGGCACCTTTGGATAGTTTCCACTTCTTACCCCTAAAAGTGTGCTAAAATCCTTCTTGATCCAACACATTAATTGATGACATATTTGGCCTTAAACCGGGGATATTTCATACACCTCTTAAAGTCAATAAGCATATGAAGTTTGTTTGAACTTGGATATCACTCGTACCTACTATCTTGGAAGAACTTTGGTTTCCTATCTTTACACTCCTAAAACCTCCTCTTTTATAGTTTGAGAATTACTCCATCTTTGGAACACAATGATAAGATGCTCCTATATCAATCAGTCATTCAAAACCAAAATTGCTAATATGGAAGCATTTTGTTAGATCTTTAAGTTTGAGATAGTGGAATCGTGTCGGCATTAGCGAGCCTTAACCAGTGTTCAACATGTGAAACAATGGAACAAGGCAAGGACTTGTGAGGAGGCAAGTACGAAATGGGGCAATGTCAAGTGTTGACATGAATTGGTGCACATTGGTGAAAATCTTCGATGAGACGTAAGATTCAAATATGAGACCAAAAGAAGGCTTGAGACAGACATCAAGTGGAAGGTTAGCCGGATCACACATATGACGAGAATATGCAAGATTTCCAAGGTGACTTAGCAAGCAGATCAAACATGGTGCAAGTTTTGGGAGAGTTTCAGACCTTGTATGAGTTGACTTGGCTAAGGCTAGGTTCTTGACAAACTACGTACTTAGTGTGTGCTCAAGTAGATGAAATGGCTAATAGAGTTGGCATAGGTAAGCATTGGACGGACCAGTGTCCTATTGGCTTAGATGAATCATCATCAACGGATAGAGATGAGGAGATCTTGGATGATGTGGCGAATAAGATCACAGCGGATGAACATCAGCTCTAAACGATAAAAATCATGTGGAATGATCATCTGAAGATAGAGAAGATCTTTGTAGATATAGATAATCATTCCTTGGTAGTGTAATCTTTTATCTTGTTATTGTGATGTAGCTTAATCCTATTAAATAAAGTCCTAATTGGATAGGAATGTCATAAATTGGTTAGTTTGATGTAATCTGATACGGATAAAATAGTGATCTTAGCTAATAGAGTTCCATTATAATTCTAACTTAGTCATCTAAAGGTGCCTACAAATAGCTCATTTGAGCCTTCCTTTTCGTAACAAGTGAGTGTGGGAGACACTTAAAGATTGAGAGAGTATTCCTTTATATGCTTTGAGGAAAGTAATGAAGGTTGGCTTTTAAGTTATATCTCTTTCTCATGTTCTTATTGTTGCCATGAATATTTAGTTTTTTCGTAGTTTTCTTACAAAGATGTGAGAGTAAAACACTGCCAAGGTCGTAAGGTGTTTGAGAACAAGTAGGTTGATCGAAGATCATGAGATAAGGTTGAATCTTACTTTGATGGAGCTAAGTGAGATTGTTGTGCAAAGGATTTGGTGCATCTTGTGTGACAAATTTTTGCTTGAAGCAAAACCTATGTAACAACTGGTATCAGAGACAAATTTAGATATGGTGGTAGGTAGTAGACAGAACTTGTCAACTGAGTGGAGGCACTAATCGGGCCGATTCCTTGAGGGGAGGAGAAGGTCACTTCTTACAACACTTGATTCGAGATGTTGGAGGCACAAATGCAACAGTTGCAGCATCAAATATTGGAGTTGATGAAGGCACAAGAGGATTCTAGGTTCGAGGAAGCGATCCTAAGGTTGGTCGTTGTAACATAGGATGTTGGACGAGCATAAAGCACTTTAGTGAAGGTACAAGAGCCTAAGTTTTCGACGGCAAGCAGAGTGTCAAAGAGCTCAAAATTTTCTTGTGAAATATGGAGCACTACTTTGCAGCGACAAAGGGGGCTAACTCAGAAAAGATGTCAATCACGGTGATGTATTTAATGGAGGATGCAAAGTTGTGGGGGAGAACAAGAACCTCCAATGATATTAGTGCATGTAGGCCTCCCATCGACACTTAAGAGAAGACAAAGAATGAGCTACCAGATCAATTCCTCCCTAACAACACTTCATGGCTTGCGAGAGAAGCTTTGAAGAGGTTGAAGCAAGACGACACGGTGAATGAGTAAATGAGGAAATTTACACCTTTGATGTTAGACGTGTAGAACATGTCGGAGAAGGTGAAGTTGTTTAACTTCATAAGCAGCTTGGAAGGTTAGGCACAAATGGAGCTTCAGAGGCAAAATGTGAAGGACCTCCCAAGTGCGATGGCGGCTGCGGATGCCTTGGTGGATCTCCAAATGCCACCACCGATTCAAACTACCTACGAATGGTGGCATGTCAAATGGCTCAGAGAAAATCAAAGAGAAGGTAGGTGAATCTTTTCAAGGTAAGAAACAATCAAAATGGGATATTGCTTGTTTCATTTGTAAAGGGTCGCATTTTGCTCGAAAATGCCTAAGACATAAGAAAGGTGAGGAGCAAGTAAATTCCATGGTCGTGAAGGATCAAGGAGAGGGAGAGGATGACTCGATGAAAGAAGTCTACCTCAATAGTTTTGCTGTGTTGGGCACAATAGGCCTTGTGAAGGAGCGTTCAAACAAAAGGAAGGAGAAACCTGATGGAGGGTGAACATGGTATGTGGGAAATGTGCCAATAACTAAGGAGTCTTCAAGGAAATAACACTTGGAGGAGTTTCCACAAATTATTTCAATGAGGGCATCGATTCCTTTTAGTAGGGGTGGTTTATTAGACCCTTAAATTTGAGATAGCAGAATTGTGCAAGCATTGGCGAGCCTTGACTAGTGTTTAACATGTGGAATAATGGAACAAGGCAAGGACTTGCGAGGAGGCAAGGAAAAAATGGGGCAATGTCAAGCGTTGGCATGCATTAATGCATATTGGCAAAAATCTTCAACGAGATGCAAGATTCATATGTGAAACCAAAAGAAGGCTTGAGATGAACATTGAGTGGAAGGTTAGCTAGATCACACGCATAACGGGAATATGTGAGAGTTCCAAAGTGACTTAGCTAGTGGATCAAGCATGGTGCGAGTTTTGGGAGAGTTTCGGACCTTGTACTAGCTGACTTAGCTAAGGCTAAGTTATTGACGGACTAAGGACTTAGTGTGCACTCAAGTTGACGGACCATGGCTAATGGAGTTGGCATAGGTAAGCATTGGACGGATCAATATGCTATTGACTTTGATGAATCATCATCAACGAATAAAAATGAGGATATCTTGGATGACGTGGCGGATAAGATTACAGTGGATGAACTTCAGCTCTAAGAGATAAAGATCATATGGAATGATCATCTGAAGATAGAGGAGATCTTCGTGGATATGGATAATCATTCCTAGATAGTTTTATATTTTATCTTGTTATTGTGATGTAGCTTAATCCTATTAGATAGAGTCCTAATTGGATAGAGATATCATTTATTGGTTAGTTTGATGTAAATTGATAAGGATAAGATATGATAAGATTGTTATCTTAGCTAATAGAGTTCTATTAGGAATCTAACTTAGTCATCTAGAGATGCCTGTAAATGGCTCATTTGAGCCTTGCTCTTCTTAACAAGTGAATGTGGGAGAAACTTAGAGATTGAAAGAGTATTCATTTGTATACTTTAAGGGAAGTAATGAAAGTTAGCTTTTAAGTTGTATCTCTTTCTCATGTTCTTATTGTTGCCATGAATATTTAGTTCTTTCGTAGTTTTCTTCCAAGGGTATGAGAGTGAAACACTGTGAAGGTCGTGAGGGAGATTGTCGTGCAAAGGGGTTAGCGCATCTTGTGTGACATGTTTGTGCTTGAAAGAAAACCTTTGTAACACATTCACACCTCATCATCCATGTTTGAAGTAGTTACGATTGTACTCTTATTATCACCATCATTATGATGATCTTGCCTTTTCTAATTCCTCTTCTACTTATAACAGAACCTCTTAATGTATCCTGGCTTATCGCAATAGTGGTTTGTCTTCATGTCTTTGTTACCTCTAGACTTTGAATGATTCTTAGACTTGCCACGACCTTTAGGAACCCTACCTTGTTTCTTCACCTACTTTCTATCACAAAATCCTCTACTTGTCAACTCCAATCTCCTTTCTTTTGATTTCTTCATTAAACCTACTCTCTACGATTACATCCAAAGAGAGGGTATCCTACATCTAAACTAAATTCTTTCTTTAACTTAACTGGAACAAAGTTTGAAGTTCATCATCAAGAGTGATCTTTATTGTAGTAAGCTTGTTGATTATGTCCTAGAAATCACTTAGATGCTCCAACACTGATTTCCCAACTTTCAACTTCAAGTTCATAAGCATCTTAATCAGAGAGCCCTTATTATAAGTAGTCTTCCTTTCATACAGACCTTTTAGTTTCTTCCATAGCTCAAAAGGATTCGCTTTTTGAGACATTGTTTAGGCAAAAATAGAGTTGAAGCAGAATAATTGAGGCAGAGAATCTAAACCTATATCTTACTTATATTTATCGATAAAACAAATGCATATCCCTTCTAATTTGATCATTGATCTTGGTGAGCATATTAAGTAATAACCTACTTTTCATGGAAACACTTTTCAATTTGAATGGAACACTTTTAGTAAATACTTCTGATTGTGCTCGTACACGTCTAATAAACATTAATTTATATATCACTATATTTATTTTTATAAATATTAACTTTTACAGTAAAAAGAAGTTCAAGTGCTCCTAATTTTTAAGTGATCTTCATAAATAAATTTCAAGAATAAGATAAGAGTGATTAAATTTTAATTATGTAAAATTAAAAATATATTTTATAATTTAAAAATTATTTAAAATGAATATTGAAACTATTCATTAATATTATCAAAATTTGTACAAAATTTACTAGAACTCGTGATTACAACGAAGGAATCCCTCCTACAAAGTCATGAGAGGTATTTTGTGGTTTTCCCGTAGGGTTGATGTTACTTGTGATAAGAATAGGTGAATATTTTATGTCCTTTTTAGTAGCTACTTGCATTTTGAGTAATTCCCAACTCCTCTTGATATTTAAACACTTTTATTAAAATATAATTTATACAAATTCAACTATGATATTTTTAAAATATTCAAAATAAACTCTCAACAAATAAACTTTAATCATTAAATGTCACGTTATTTTTATATTTTTAAAATTTTATTTGTAAATCTCACAATTATATATAAATCACATTAGGTCATATAAATGCTAGAGGCTTCTTGTGGCGAACATGAAATACATAAATATATATATTATAGCTTGGAATAAAAAAAGATTCCAGAAGTTATTTCTTCCTGTCTATTTCCCGCCTTTTTAGTTATGACCTTTTACCACTAAATGAAAGTTCTTATACATCAAGGCATTACCTTTTATCAAAGAAAAGGGGGAGGAATCTTGCAAATTCAAAAGCCAAGCAACGCACATCTTTTTACCTCTACTCGAGATGAGTTAAAAATTTTGAAGAGTATGCATACAAGCTGACGCACCAAATGAAAGAAACACATAAAATGATTCAATGTGCAGTCGCATTCAGATGTTACAATGCCAAAAAGTTTCAAATAACACCATTTGTACAAAGACCTGAAGTCGCATATTAAGGCATCCTACTTGTGTTTCTTTTTTTTGGAGGTCTTGCGGCTCTCAAGTTTCTGCCTTGCAGCTTCAAATTCTGCATCAGTAAGTTCTGGTGCTGGATCACCCCCGCCATATTTGGACACTAGAGATGAGAACATGGAATCAAAACGGTCTTTCCTTTCGCTTCGACGCTGAGATATAATTGCAAGTAGATCTTCTGATTGGTTGTTGGATCTGCAAGGAAAAGATAAGAGGTGAATTTTACAAGGCAAGGGTACGACACATCAAGGATATAACAGAAAGTAGCCTGTTCCAAAAACTTACTGGCCCTTTCTTTTCAGAGGACTGCTAGGCGGTTTGGTATTAGATACTCCCTTTGCCCATTTTTGGTATGCTTTGGTGGATTTCAGTTCACCTGAATGATAGCAGAAAACAAAGCTTAAGGAGAAGAAATGTAACACCAGCCAAATGGATCAACAACAGAAGTCCTACAAAAACCAAGACATGCAAAACTAAAGAGAGGGATTGAATGAGCTCTAGTTCTGAAGATGCTCTTTCTTAACATGCCAGCTAACTAAGTAAATCTCCAAACTTTGTACTGTTATAACATGTACACGCAATAATTCTAACCAACAAAGAGTTTATTAGGAACATTTTGCCAGCAAATGCCAAAAACAAAAAAAAAAGGGTAAAAGTTCTGACCTGCAGATATTGCATCGTCAAGAATATCTTTAAAGCGATGTGAATCAAGCTTAGGATCAGAACAAAGCATTGAGCAGAAGAGCCTGAAAAAAGAAAATAACTAAGAATCTATCCAAGACATCTAGATTAACAGAAGACCATATACAGAAGTGAAGTACCTGTTCATGTTACCCTTGTACGTCTTATAGAGCTCAATCAAATCTTTTTTCTCAGAATCAGATCCTCTATAATTAGCTTCAAACTCCTCAATATCAGCTTCAGTGACCTAAGGAAACAAGCATTGTGACTAAGTGATCCAGATAGAAAAAACATCAGTATATGGAATCAAAAGATTTATATGACAAGATGTTATAACCTTTTTGTACATGGCGCTGAAAAAGTCTTTCAGATTCTCAAACCCTTCCCCTGCAAGGTCCTGCTCAGGAAGAAAAGGCTTAATCGTACAATGACTCAACGCTGTATTTCAAATTTTCAGGTTACCATTACCGTAGTCCAACAAGCAATTTAATTAGTCATGTATTTTTGACCTGGTCAGGTTATGACAGCCAATTTTTTTCAAGCAATTCTTTTATCTTCATTTATCAGCTGAAATAATGTCATTGCAATGAAGTATCCTGCCTTCTTGGGGTGCTCAGCAAATGGACAAAAAGGGCAATTTGATAAGCACTTACAGCGTCATCAATACATCCAGTCTGATCATAAAGTGCTCGTTTTTCCTCATCACCAAGAATTGATATCACCTTTTGCAATTGCTGAAATTTTTCTTTAGCTTCCTACGGGAAGACCAAAAGGTGAGAAATCTTACATGGAGGACACAGAAGAATATAGTAATATCTGACAATCAGGCAAGTTTACCTCATCACCGGGATTTTTATCTGGATGGAGTCGCAAGGCCAACTTGTAGTAGGCTTTCTTTATTTGTTGTTGAGAAGCTGTGCTCTCAACACCAAGGACCTGAAAGAAGTTGGCTATTAGCAAAATCAATTTAAGCAGAGTATGATCATAAGCACACCATTTGGAAACCTATGACGAGCAGAAAACTCATTTAAATCCCCAGTTGGGACAGAGCAAAACGAAATCAATAAAATTCCCCATCGCTACTCTCAATAAAAGAAACAAATGTTAGTGGAAATTTGCAAAAGAGAGGAACTACTTGATCAAACTTATGACAGCCACTATGCTACTCTCAATACAAAATGCAAGGTGTTGTTTGCGAAGAAGCATTTTATCAAATTGAGATAAAGAAGAAGTTAAAGGGAAATAATGACCTCGTAGAGGCTCATCTGATTCGTATCCTGTTTCTGCTCCTCTTCCTCAATTTCTTCCTCGCGAGAAACCCTAGATTTCTTCGATTTCCCCATTTCCGAAAGAGAATGAAATCAACGAAAATTTCAAGCCTTTGTGAGCGTTACCGTAAGGTTCCTTCCTTTTTATGTGATGAGTGATTCGTATTATCATTTATCAAGGTTTGGGGTTTTCTCTTTTCGGTTCCCGCGGAAGTGACCAATTTTCCCGCCGTGTCTAAGTAGATTTATTTTCCCCAAATGCTTGATAATACTGTTATTATTTTAGTTTACTTTGCGTACGGTGAACAAATCGTGCTTCACCCAATCAATTGGGTTTTGTCATCGTTAGTTGCTGGAGTCCAATCAGGGTTTAATCTGGCTTAGACGTTAGGCTATCGACGAGTGATTGTTAAAGTGGATTCATTAGAAGTGATCAATATACTATCATCTGCTTTTACACAATCTACTGAGATTCCTTTTTTGGTGACAGCTACTCCTTCCTTTTTTGGTGACAGCTACCGGCGAGCTAATCCACCAAACATGGAAAGTGAAGGTTCAACATGTGTATCGAGAAGGGAATTAGTGTGCAGATGGTCTGACCTCTCTCGTAGCGCTTTCTAACCCCGAAATTCATACTCTACAAGAGCCCCTGACTCTAGTTAGGGAACAACTTCATCGAGACTAGTGCAAAATTTTGTATCGCAAATCTCTATGGTAGTTAGGGTAATTTACGTTTTTTTCCTTTGTATAAAAAAAATTGGGTTTCGTCGTCATGTTATATAGGTTAAACACCTAAAATCCCCAACCCTACGACTATGCGCACTGAAAAGTCATCACGTGTATCTTTTTTATTAAGAAACATTATGCTATCCAAGGAAAGGGTTGTTAATCCCTAATGACACTCAAAAGGCGATAAATTGAGAGTTTACAAAATTCAATAATTTTTTTAACTAATGTGCTTAATTATCAACAATCAATATAAGTAAGTATAAAGAGAATTGCTTAAGATAAATTAATCAAATAGTTGAATAATAATTTAAAGAGTATATGGAGGAGAGAATATAAATTGCTTAATAGTAGTTTGATAAAGAACCTTTGCCTACATCTACTCCTAAGATTCTCATTGGAATTCTACTATAGTTCTTCTTTTAAGACGAAAAATATCCTTTGTACAATCTTTCTCGACGAAGAGGAATACTTCTTAAAATCTTCTTCTAAGATGAAAAGAAACCTCAATCTCACTTATATAACCTTCAAATACAATGATGTATTGCCCCCAACCAAATATTACAGCTCAACATACCTTACTTTATGACTTGATAACTCCAAAATGACTCGCTCATACAAATATGACATAATAATGCTGAAATCATCAAAAAAAATTTTGAAATGTGTGTATACAACATCTAAAACCTTCTTGATGCAAAAAACAATAAGAAAATACCTATTTATAGTATTTTGTTGACCCAAAATAGTGGTTATAGCTGAGAACTAATAGTTACAACAATTATATTTGACGCGCTGGTTGATCAGTATAGTATAATGGTCGACCAGTATGCATTTATAGAACTAGATTCATTAGCCATTGAGCATCGGTTGACTAGTAACCTATACTAGTTGAACAATATGACAAATTAATCAATCAATGCATCACCGAATGTTATAGGAAACTCTCAATATTTTAAATTTAATAACCTTAACCTATATTGGTTGACTAATAACCTAAATAAGTTGACTAATCAACCTAAAAGCGCAATTTTTTAACAACTTCAAATGCTCAAAATCAATTTCTTTAATCCAAATATGATTAAATCACTTCTCAAAATGTTCCCCAAAGATAATTTAAAAATCAAGAGGCTTTTTATAATAAAATCAAAAGCTTCAATTCCTCATGATGAATGCAAAGTCTCATGAAATGAAGTATGATGAAATGATTATGCATGATGAGCTTTTTAGATCATCAAACTAACAAAGTGAGCTTATAAATAATAACGTAAAATGCTAAATGACCTTGAAGAGTCTTGGTCTTCTTTTGTTCTTGTTTTTGTTTTGATTCTTTATTTCATTAGTTGAAAACTTTAACTTCAAACACTATCTTCTTGAGTCTATGACTTCATTTTGTTCTAATATCACTTTTCATCAAAATGATAAACACATTAGTAGTAATTATGTTTTGTTATTATCAAAATACCAACTGAAACCTCCCTTTGTTCAATAATCTTCCTCTTTTTGATGATAATAAAGCACTTATGATATTAGAGAATATTAATAATAAAGTTGAGCATACAAATAAACGTCAAGATAATGATTAGCTCCCTCTTAATTCATGCATAAAACATAATTCAATATGAAGAGCATAGTTTAATATCAAGAACATAAGACATATTCAAAATCTAAGGAATATCATTTACTCAAGCATATCATATAAAGTGCAAGAAATACAAAAATGAATAAACTATTACTCCCCTCAATTTCGTCACTCCCGTGAATCTTATTACTCCCATCTAATATCACAAACTTTCTTCCCCTTTTTGAAATCATCAAAAAGAAATCTATTAACTAAAAATTCAAAATATAAAGTGCCATGCATTAAGCTAAGTTGGTAAAAAAATCAAAACGTATTTGATTAAAATTGATAAATCTTCTTCACTAAAAAGTGCTATTAAATAATGAGTCAAAATAAAAGGTCAATTTTGATAGTAACATCCCTAATTGTTTCCAATTTGAATAGTCTCCTATTTTAGTATTGTGCCTAAGTTGAATGATAAAATTAAATATGAAGAGCATAGTTTAATCCAAAAATTATAGGTTTACAAAGGGCAAGTTTTACAAAATTATAAGTTAGAATTGTAACAAATAAAAGAATAATTGAACTTTCCAAAAATTAATTTAATAAAGGATGTATAATTATGAAATTCCATCGGGAGCATTATTGTGTTTTAAAGTGCTCTCTCTCTCTTTTCTGATTTCCCTGACTTCTCTCTACCTGATATTACCTCTTTACCCTTCAGCTTTTTGATGTAGCGTGTTGTAACACTACTCAAAATAACTAAACCTACATCTATAGCAATGGTGAGTCTAGGTTAATTCCACAGAGAGTGTATGTAAAGCTTTTGAAATGAAATCAATCAGTGTTTAGTTTATGAGGGGATTGGTTTGGTTTTCAAATAAGAAATTAAAATGAAACTAAACTAATGAAAACAAATTAAAGAAAACATTCTAAAAATGATGAAAGTGATGAATTAGTTAGGGGCTCGGTCGTTGGTTCAATCTCTGTCCACACATAATTAAAGATATTTCATTGAATTTTTATTCTCAAACCTCTCCTAGTAACTATTAATCGTAGTTTAACAATAAACTCTGTTAACCCCAGCTTTCCCTTAGTTCGTGTTTAATTAAAAAGAGCTTGTTAATTAAACTTAGCTATCGAACAACCTAGAACAAGCTCTCTAGATTTAATTAGATAGCTGATAAGTGTGAATTGCATCATGTTTTAGAGGTTAGTTTGATATGTATTTAATTATTAATTCAATCGTTTAGTGTGTGTTTAGGTTAGAATTATCTTAATTTGTGAATTTTTTATGTTTTAAATTTTTTATGGGTTAGTACAAGTCTTTGAGCTTAATTATTATATTTTTGAGGTACCTTGATATGTTTGATAGTGTTTCAAGGTCAACATCGAAGAACGGAGAAGTTTTGGAGACACTTGGATCGAAACAATGACCCATGATCGGGGCAGACAGAAGCAGTGGAGTTGGCCCATGATCGTGGCCCATATGCCACGATGGCCACGATCGTGACAAAAGCCCAGGACATGGCCCACAATCATGGCCTGTATGCCATGATCATGACAAAAGGCTCAGATTTGGCCCACGATCGTGGCCCGCATTGGGCAGACACGCAGACACTCAAAAACGTCAAGTGTCAAGGGATTTTTAGACCTTTCGGACCTCAAAAAATCCTAGGGCTGCTCAGAACAAAAAAGATATTTAAAGAAAAGACAAAGAGGTAGAGGAAGCTTTTGCATCAGCCACTTTTAGAGAAATCCTATAGAGAATTATCGAGAGACAGAGAAAGAGAAGAACGAAGAGAGAAGAGGAGAAGAAGTTGACTCGAGGTACTTCCCGGATTAGGAGTTTCTCGATGTCACTACCTTCCGTCATCCGTTTAATTCGTATTTCTTGCTATTTTTCAGTTTTAATATTGCATAGAATTAGAATAACATTTGATGATAGGATTTTTAGATGTTGATGTTACTTCTAAACTCACCTTCAAGGTTTTATCTTTGATTTAATGAAATCTGATTGTTTATGCGTTATTTGGATTTAATGTGATTTAATTCTAGACTTGCATAATTCGATAATAAATTGAGAGGGTGAATCGAGTGAAAAATAATTAAATTGGGCTAACGAGAGTTAGGTGATTTAATAGAACGAGAATTAAATCAAATCGGTAAATTGTGTGAAGAGAGATTTTGCATAAGTTTTCAATAGTTTATTGGAAAATTTCATATCTAATTAGGGTTTTAAATAGGTTGTTAATTAAGAAATTGCAACTTCTATAATCTGATTAGGGTTTATAATTTAAGGTTAATATTTACAACTTGAGAGAGAGTAATCAACCTTAGGATTGTCTAGAACCAATAATCCAGTAATTCATAATCAATTAGGTTAGCGTTAAGGACTATTAAAATCCCCTTTCTCTCAATTGTTAATTCCTTAGGTTGATTCTTGAGTGTGTGTTGCAACTGCTAAATTGTTAATATTCTCGTGATTGATTTTTGAATTGATTTGCTCGATTGAATTAAATTCTCATTTTAGTTCTGTTATATTTTAAATTTGTGCTGCGAATTGTTCTGGCCTTAGATTTTAGGATTAAATTATCCCTCCTCATGAGATTGACACCTTAGGTTCTACGCGAATGACCCATGCGCTTGTAGATTATCGAGGTTAATTAATTAAAACTTGCACATATCAAAACAACTCGATCAAGCTTTTAGCTCTGTTTTCATGGAGGCAATTAGTTTAGTTCTTTAGTCTAAGACTTTTTCACTATCTATTGTGTTAAACAAATTGGGCATGAAGTAGACGACACATCAACGTGGATATCATCGGACAATAATGAGGAATTTTAATAGTTGAATACTAAGAAGAGATAAAAAAGAACAAAGTTGGGTAGTGTACACTAGATCTACACATGTCAAGAGTTAATAGCCCACTGAGTGTGCACACATCAACAGTTGATAGCATTAGATTCGATAGCTGTATTGGAGATGCAATTAGTATGATGCATACCTACCGATTGAACTAAAAGTAGCTTATTGGGCAAACTCAAGGTCATTCTTAGGGATATTGGATATCGACCCACTAGGAGAATTTCTCTACGAGTTCCCTCGGATTTATATTGAGGGTTATGAATTCGTGAAAAATAATAGGAACCATAATGCGTGTTATTAAAGTCCTTATAGACATGCATTTAAGTACATTCTAATTTTTCTCTCTTTGACGATAGGTTGCTATAGCCCGAGTCAACACTATGAGTACTAGTGTGAATCTAAGACCGTTGATGGAAGTTAACAAGTTGAATGGACCAAACTTCCTTGACTGGCTCAGGAACTTGAGAATAGTTCTCAAGTCCAAGAAGTTTGGTTATGTCTTAGAAGAACCACTTCCTGATCCCCCTGCTGCTGATGCCTCTGATGATGTTCGAAGGGCATATAGGAAGCATCTCGATGATAGCGAAATGGCTAGTTGTATTATGCTAGCCACTATGTCAAAGGAGCTACAAAAGCAGCACGAGACTATAGATGTTCATA
This sequence comes from Erythroxylum pelleterianum, assembly GCA_027563865.1. Taxonomy (NCBI): domain Eukaryota; kingdom Viridiplantae; phylum Streptophyta; class Magnoliopsida; order Malpighiales; family Erythroxylaceae; genus Erythroxylum; species Erythroxylum pelleterianum. The sequence continues at coordinate 3,202,605 of JAOQMR010000007.1, read as the reverse complement.
CCATAGTCTATCATCTTAGGGAGCTTTTTGATGAGCAAGCAAGGTCTAAAAGGTTCGAGACTTCGCGATTACTCTTCCCCTCCAAGATGGTTAAGGGGACATCTCTAGTGCAGTACTCAATGAAGATGAATGGCTACATCGAGCGGTTGGCCTCCTTAGGTTTTCTTTTGGATCAAGAATTAAGTATTGACTTAATTCTGACAGGTTTAACCGATGGTTACCTACAATTTGTGCTTAACTATCGGATATACAATATATCCAGCACAATTCCTGAGCTGGTCAACTTGCTCAAGGAAGTTGAGTCATCTATCCGCAAAGACAAGGTTGTGATGCCAATGGACTCTTCTGTCCGCAAGGACAAGGTTATGATTAATAAAGGCATTTTTCATTATTTCAATGTTCATACATCTATGGATTTCATGTTGATTTTAAATTGATTTAATGAAGTCCTTGATACAAAACAAAGCATGGAGTAAATCATGATGAGATCATGATAATGAGATTCCTATTATGTGTAATTATGCTAATATCTAAACTTTCCCTAGTTATAAGATTAATAAGATGTGATATCATTAATCTGGATAGACTATCACATGTTATACTCCTTGATTGGTTCAAGCAATACATATGAGTTATTTGAAGTTAACATGTGGATGCCTACTAAGGGTAGTTAGTACATTAGATTGACCTACTATGAGACAATCATATAAATATTCTATTCCAGTGTCAATGATAGTCTCATCATAGCAATGGTGCAAATATCCTTTGACTTGAGGTGCTCAACGATATCTCAGATATTGATCCTATGCTTTGACGTCATTCATCGGTGCCTTTCAGGGATTACTCATAGGATGGTGATTGGGTACAACTTGAGATATTCGAAGGTAATTGAGTAGCCAATAAAGGATTCACCACTCCTGATAGAAGGAGATGATATCTACAACCTCTTGTTGGGGTCATTACTCGAGAATCTCTGGCCAGAGCAAATATATGTCATGAAGAGAGTCTTTAATAATAAATAGAGTAACGAGATCCTCAGGGCAAGATCTAATACCAGTTGGATTAGATGTGACGTAGTCAATCTAGTAGGAGTTTGTTGGATCGAAAAGAAATAGCATACTAGATTTGGCTAAATGGTAGATTTCAAAAACTTTTTCCGAAACCAAAACACAGCGGAAGCATAAAAATCAAATCAACGTGTTTTTATCTATACATGATACGATATAAGGGAAATAACTAACATAAGAACAAGATGGAAATTATACCGACTCCTTGTTATAGCTTTGACTTCTCGCTTTTGTATTCTCTCCTTGTTAATGTATCCTCTCCTTATTATTGTATCCTCGACCAATCTGATCAACCACTTGTTCTCCTTAGACAACTTGGTTAACAAGATCCTTTGGTAGGGAAGGAGACGAAATATTGAAGAGATTTTCCTTAGTTGAAAGAAGCCAAAATTGAGACTTTCTCATTACAAGTTTTGGCTAGCTCATGCAACAGAGGAGATAGTGAGTAAAAAATGCAACACCTTCTTCTCTTTCTCTCAATTTCGGTTAAAGATGAAAGAAGAGAGTGATGTGCATCTAATGCAT
>JAOQMR010000007.1:3176443-3200913 GCA_027563865.1 Erythroxylum pelleterianum | reverse complement strand
AATAGTGCCATTATCGATAGTCAACTACTATCATGATATGAAACTCATCATTCCCTTGAAGTAAACTCCTTTACTTGCATGGAGATAAATTACAACACTATAGTCTAAACTATAATCAAGGGACCAACTTGATTATTCAACTGTGAATCAATTAATTTAGATCATAATAATATACATGTTTCCCATACATCTCCTTGTATATGTATATGACACTATGACCATACTCTGAACCAATTGGGATATAGATTGTAAAAGGAAAGGTTGCGTGACAACATTGTGTATGGAAGGGTTCGTTGTTAAACTACTGAATTTTCGGTCAATTGGTGATCATGACTGTTGTTAATTACCGCTCTTGACTTACTTGAGTTAAGTGTTAATTCAAGTGGTCAACATAATCAGGAACCTAATGGGTTACATATATAAGAGATTTGAAGGATGAGTAAAATGGTCTTGAATGGTGATTCAAGATATGAGAGAGTATTTCGGGATGGTATCGCGATGTGATTATAGTAGAAAACATTGCATGGAATGGATTAGAAACAAGTGTTGTTGGCTGCCAATTTGGTCATTAACTTCCCGAACTTCCATTATTGCATGTTATTCATAGTCATTAACTTCCCATAACTTTTATTAATGCATGTTATTCATGACTATTAACTTCCCATAACTCTCCATCAGTGATGGGGGTTATGGAAGGCCAAATTGTGTAGAAAATAGAGATGTTTTTTGTGCTTCTTGTGTAAGACATAAGGGAGAAAGGTTCTTTCTTACACACTCTCTCTTTTTCTTTATAACTATCACAAGAGTTTTGCTTTGCTAACACAAAAAAAGAACTCTAGCCATCTCTTAGTGAGGTTTCATCCTTCTATCTTTGTGTGGACTTTCATTAGAGATGGCCTACGTTGATCATTGTAGTTTATGATAACCCAACGCGAAGAAGTTTAAAGAATAAAGGAGATCGTCAGAAAGGTATGTAAGCATATTACATTTCATATGTTTGTTTTCTATATTTATATGCATAAGTAGATCTGATTTTTGAGGTTCCGTTTTATTTTCTGCTGGGTATATTTGATATATATTATGTATGAGATGTATAATCAGAACCTTACAAATGGTTATAAATCCTTTCAGAAGATGCAAAAAATGAAAAAGGTCAAACAAGTTATCAAAAGTTTTACTAGTTCTAATACCAAATATATTAGGGAGACTCGACAAAAGTTAAGATAAGCTCAAAATGATTGTTACAAATTCCCATACAATAGTCACTTGAAGAAAATTAAAGCTTAGAGACTTAGAGAACATCATGAGACCCTCAACCTGCACGATTCCATCTTGAAATAGTATGACCTGGTTAAGAGATGGGGAATCAAATACCAAATTCTTCCATGCTTCCCTATTAGCAAGGATAAACAAGAACATGATTGTGGAGATCAATGACAATTCCGGTAACTCTATCAATGATCTATCCTCTTTATTAAAGCTCACTAGAGGTTTTTTCATATAGTTGATGGATGTAGTAGAGAACTCTAGTTATGCCAAAAATATAAAAAAGGTTATTTGAAGTTCCTTTAACTCAAGACACAAAAGAGCTTTTAATAGGTCCATTCATAAACCTATAAATCAAAGTAGTGATGTTTGGTTTACACCAGAGCCTAATAGGTTTACTACTTGTTTTTTCCAAAAAAATATGGGAGATAACTGACAACTCGATCACAGAAGCAGTACAAGAGTCCTTTTCCTCTTGCACAATGTTGAAGGAGATTAACCCACACTTACATATGCCTAGTTTCCAATAAACTTAATCTTGCTTCCTTGGTGGATTACATACCAATTTCATATTGCAATAAGATTTACAAAGTAATTGCTAAGTTTCTTGCTAATAGGTTAAAAATAGCCTTAAAGACAGTGGTGAATTTAGCACAAGGTGCTTTCATTGAGGCGAGATCCATAGGAGATAACATTCCCTAATGCAGGAGATTTTGAAAGAATATAATTCTGGGAAAAGCATCAACAATTCTTATTGAAAATTTGATTTTTATAAGGCATTCGAAACAATGAGCTAGCATTTTATACAATCTTGCTTGAAAGCACTTGAACTTCCTACACTCTTTATGGATTGGATCTTCATGTGCATTATGTCTGCATCAATAAGTATAAATTTCAATTAAGCCCATACTCAACCTCTAAATTGTGCCAAGGGAACAAGACAAGGAGACCCCATATCCCTCTATCTTTTCACCTTAGCTATGGAAGGACTATTTAGAATTTTCAACAAGTTTATTTAATGCAATGGCAGGTTTCATTATCATCATAAATGCAGAGATTACAACCTTACCCATTTGACATTTAAAGATGACTTGATCCTTTTTTTAGGTGCTAAAGCTCACTATGTGAAGATGTTAGGATCAACTCCAGTCGTATTCAAGTTGGTTAGGGTTGAAAGTAGATATAAACAAAAGCAACTTGTTTTTTTCCAAATACTTAAGGAATTCTGTTGAGTTATGTAGGATTTCAGGGCTGTGGTTACAAGCTCTTCCACTTCAGTATCTCGGAGTCCTAATTTCATATGAAAATCCTAAGTATTCAGATTGTGTCTCACTTATTAAAAGATTCAAATCTAGAATAAATGCTTGGCAAAATAGATATCTATCACTAGCTGCAAGGGTCACTTTGATTATTCTAGCCCTTGGAAATCTCTATGTTCACTAGATCACTCACATCTTCCTGCCAAGAAAAATAATCAAGGAGATTGATTGTGTCATGAAAGCAATTGTAAGGTATGGAAAAATAGATAATTCCAAGAACGCTAAAGTCAAATGGAGTGAAATGATAATTCCTAAGAAGCAAAGAGGATTGGGGATAATTTCTATTCTTCTAATGCAAAAAGTACTTCTGTGCAAAAGAATTTGGAGCATATATGTAGACAAGAATGTCATTTGGATAAAATAGATACATGAAACTTATCTTAGAAATGAAAATTTCTTGCAAATGCCAATTACCAGGGAATACTCATGGATCATCGCACATATGCTGAAATTAAGAAATGTTGTGTACCCTTGGATCAAGCAAAGGTTAGGTAATGGAGAGGATACTTGGATTTGGTTTGACAATTGGTCTGAGTACAATCCTCTTTTCCTTAGAAGTGAAATATCCCAACTAACCAACAAAGCTCCTCTCAATGCTAGAGTATCCACACTAATGCACGATGGAAGATAGAGTGCCAATTTAAAAGGATTCAACTGCCTAATTGAATACTTTCCTCAGATCAGCCATTGGTACAGTGAGGATAGTGTCATTTGGAAACTAACTTCTACAGTAACAGGAGTATTCACCGACAAGTCATGATATAAAGCATTGCAAGCTGAAGGAGAGAATGTCCCCTGTTCAACCTCCTATGTAAGAACCCCGGCTGGTTATCATCAGTATTCACCTGAAAGCATCAGTATTCACCTGGCTGGTTATCAAGAACTTGATCAGAACCTAGAACAGATGGTTTGGCTCATTTGGCCGAATAAGTGTGTTATGCAAAGAAGCAAAAGAAGACAAGGAACACTCGTTCTTCCAATGTAGATATTCAAAGCTGTGTAGAGCAGAATCGTGCATTTGCTAACAGATTATTGTTCTTCATAAGAATGACTAATAACTCTAAATTGAATTACATGTATTGCAAAGCAAAAGGTGTAAGATGGAGCAATTTATAAAGCAGCTTTGACAGTAACAATCTATTCCCCAAGGAAAGAAAGAAACAAGAGGATCTATAGAGGTAGGAAGCCACGTGTATCTTGTCATGGGCCACGAAGGGAAAAATGAACAATCTTTGCATAAAGCTGAATCGATGAGAAGATCATGATTTGAAGTCCCGGAAATTGAAAGTATGTGAATTGTATCAGATCAACTTACACCATTTCTGGGGTTGGAACGATGGTTACGCGTGAGTAAGCTGTTGAGGTAACTGAAATCATGGACTTTGATATATCTTTCAGCTAAACTTCAATTAATTATGCAATTTGTGCACTTTTCTGGTCATGTTTTGGACAAGGATAGTATCTCATATTGCACAGTAGTTGAATTCAAACTACATCATTTACGTATACTTTTAAAGGTCGTTTATGCTCAAAAGAGAGAATTTTATGATGCTAAAAGCTTGTATTTCAAGTAAATGGCAGACGATAAATTGACATGAAAAGTAAATGCATGTTAGATTGAATCCTGTTACGTATAAAGATGTGTTGCGAAACAACTAACAAGCAATGAAGTGCAATGGGCCAACGCAACAAAGAAATATGGAGAGCATCGTCCCCACCACCCTACCGTCTACTGAAAGCAATGCTGCTGGTGTTACTGAGTGTATATAATTGTGTTGTTTCCTCTTTTTCTTCAATGCAATTAAGTGGAATTTGATCACTTAACCCCCACAGTCATTATGTCTGGACCTCCTCCATTTCCTTGTTGGGACTTGGGTGCTTCTCAACATTACAAACAACACCTCGCCGAATACAGATATAGATATATAAAACGTTTCCTTGACCCTGGATACTTTAGAATAAGCCTCTTCGATCGTTGACTGTTGGGCATATCCATGCAACTTTTCTTGAAAATGGTGAGGTGAAACTGAGGAAGCGCACCAAAGTATCCATTGTTTATGCTTCCCAGGCCTCGTAAAGAGCTCCCTTCTTGTTGACATCTTCGTGGGATTAAGGAAACTACGTTTGAAGGACAAGTAAAGATCATAATCCCAAGACGTACATGGTGATCTGTGTTTTAATTTATGGCTTCTGTTGTATGGTGAATTGGAATTGGATCCAATTGGTATCACTTGACCAAGATACTATTTTAAATACCGAATTGCTCTATTTGTAATTCAGTTCACTGTGTGACAAGTTACATGGGATGCTGCCTGATGCAGACCTCAGTATTCACACCATCTTTTGGCAGAGGATGCAATTATGGTCGTCCTTTTCACTTTTTTCTTTTTCCAAAATTTCAAAGTCCAATCCTAGTTTTCACCTTTTTTCCTTCTTTTCACCCCGGGGAAAGTACTTTAAGACTTTCCAGTTGCATGAAACAAAGCCTTCTTGGGTGTAAATAATGTCATAGGATACATTCTTTTACCCTTGACAAAGTCCACCATTTTGGTTGAAAATATGTGAGTCGTTGGATTTCAGTCCATCGTATAGACTTAGGTGAAGGACCACTGTTTACTGTTGGAGTTTAGTGAAAGTCAAAGGTGGTCCGAATAAGATCTTAACCGCTACAGTAAAAGCTGAGCCAGCAACTCCCCAACTAGTCTCTCCTCATCAGTGAAAGCAGGTGATCTCTAGGACCTATGTCCGATGCAGAACGCCGTGACTAGACACTGACACTACATTGCTCTCTCTCTCTCTAGTCTCTATTCCTTTACACAAACAGGAAATCAAAACCTTCTAAGTTACTTGGGAAATAAAAAGACAAGAGGGCATCTTATGTTGACCTAGGTTGTAATTGATGTTCTTGTCGTGGTACATAGATTAATGTCTCTTTCTTCCGTCTCCTGTTTTGTCTTTGCCCTTTTCATTCACGGGGAGCCTTTTTCTGTACACCCTTTTGTCCCAACTTCAAAGCTCATATTTTGTTATCTATACTTTCTTAATCACCAGGTCAGATTACCTTTATAAACAAAACATAATGTTAATGACAAAGTGAATTTGTTAACTTGAGATTTGGTTAGCTGCCTACAAACTGAACTACATGGATACTGGTTTCTCTCCTATGCCAGCTGATTCAGAGACCTTTAGCTTTTGGAATTCCTAGAAAAAGAACTTGGTATAACTGCTTCTGCCATTAATCAGGTTGACTTTTATACTTATTATTATGTACAAAACAGAAACCAATGAGATAAGAACAACCCCAATAATGGAACTTTTGCGGGTTACTGTACATTAGGTTGGCCATTTCTGGCTTGAATTGATATATACAGACAACGTGACTTATGAACAGAAAGGTCGGCCCTTTTCTTCGTCTAATACTAAATTTATCGACTGATAAGCATGCATTTGGAAGTAATTAGGTGAAACAATTACCGGCAAAGTGAAGAGAGACAAGGCAACTCATTTAAATATAAATGTGTAGAGAGTGGAACAATTAATCTAAGAAGATGAGACAACTGTTCTATAGAGTGAGATGACGACTTATTGACACAAATGTCAATACAGTACTGACAACTTTAGGCATGAGTCTAAATTAACGTTTTTATTTTAATTACTAATAGCATATGTATGCTCTGCTCTCAACCAGTTCACATCATCTAGGCAGTAGGCATACTCTTCTCCTGTTTTTGGCTCTTTTCCAGTCTCATTTCACTGATATATAGAGAAGATTGGAAGAAACACAGCTAAGCTCTCTCTCTCTCTCTCTTCAATGGCTGCAGACACTTGCAGATACACCCTTGTTCTCTCTATCGTCTTCACACTCTACATACGAAGTGGGGCTGCTAATGAAGCAGATATTCTTCTCAACTTCAAAGCATCCATAGTAGACCCGAAGAACTCTCTTGCAAGCTGGTCCAATGACTCCAACGTGCATCATTGCAACTGGACTGGAATCACCTGCACTCCTGCACCTTCACTCTCTGTAACTTCCATTAAACTTCAAAGTCTCAATCTTTCTGGTGAAATGTCTTCTTCAGTATGTCAGCTTACAGATTTGACTCTTCTAAATCTAGCTGATAACTTTTTTAATCAGCCCATTCCTCTTCACCTCTCTCAGTGTAGTTCCTTGGAGAGTCTGAATCTCAGCAAAAACCTTATTTGGGGTACAATCCCAGATCAGATTTCTCAGTTTAAATCTTTAAAGGTTCTGGATTTTAGCAAGAACCACATCGAAGGAAAGATAGTAGAAGGGATTGGCTCACTGGTTAACCTCCAAGTACTCAACTTGGGAAGCAACTTGCTTTCAGGTAATGTTTCGCACATTTTTGGGAATCTCACCGAACTTCTTGTTCTCGATTTGTCCGAAAATACATATTTGGTGAGTGAAATTCCTGTTGATATTGGGAACCTTGAGAAACTTGAGCAGCTTTTCTTGCAAAGCTCTGGTTTTTATGGTCTAATTCCAGATTCACTCGTGGGTTCGCAAAGTTTAACCATTTTGGACCTGTCACAGAACAATCTAAGTGGTACGATTCCTCAAACATTAGTGTCCTCTCTCAAGAAACTAATGTCTTTCGACGTTTCACAGAACCAACTCTCGGGGGCTTTCCCAAATGGTATATGTAGCTCGCAGGGTCTCATAAACCTTAGTCTCCACACCAATTTCTTCAATGGTTCTGTTCCCAACTCAATTACAGAATGCTTGAATCTTGAGAGGTTTCAAATTCAAAACAACGATTTTTCTGGTAACTTACCAGCTGGGTTTTGGTCGTTAACCAAAATTAAGCTTATCAGAGCTGAAAACAATAGATTTTCAGGTCAAATACCGGATACAATATCTGAGGCATCTCAGTTGGAGCAAGTTCAAATAGATAACAACAGCTTCAGTGGTAGGATCCCCCAAGGTCTTGGTTTAGTTAAGAGCTTATATAGATTTTCTGCATCTGCTAATGGCTTCTACGGTGAGTTACCACAAAATTTTTGTGATTCTCCAGCTATGAGTATCATAAACCTTTCCCAAAATTCCCTTTCTGGGTATATTCCTGAGCTGAAGAAGTGCAGAAAGTTGGTGTCATTGTCATTGGCAGGCAATAGTCTTATCGGGGAAATTCCTTCATCACTCGCTGATTTGCCAGTACTAACTTACCTTGATTTATCTGATAACAATCTTACTGGTTCAATCCCACAAGAGCTTCAAAATTTGAAACTTGCTCTGTTTAATGTATCCTTTAATCATCTATCTGGAAAAGTGCCTTCTGCTCTAATCTCGGGTCTCCCTGCTTCATACTTGGAAGGAAACCCTGGCCTTTGTGGTCCTGGATTGCCCAATTCCTGTTCCGATGAGTCACGAAGAGATCAGAGTTCTGGTGGCATTAGTCCATTGACATGTGCCCTGATTTCTATAGCATTTGGTGTTGGGATCTTGCTTGTTGCTGCTGGTTTCTTTGTGTTCCATCGATCCTCTAAACGGAAATCTCAAATGGCACAAATGGATGGTTGGCGTTCGGTGTTTTTCTATCCTCTTAGAGTTACTGAACATGATCTGATTTTTCATATGGATGAGAAAAGTGCTGTGGGAATAGGTGGGGCTTTTGGTAGAGTATACATCATTACATTACCTAGTGGTGAACTGATTGCTGTCAAGAAGCTAGTCAATATAGGGAGCCAACCTTGGAAAGTTTTGAAGTCTGAAGTGAAGACATTAGCTAAGATCAGGCATAAAAACATTGTCAAAGTTCTTGGCTTTTGTCATTCAGATGAATCCATTTTTCTAATCTATGACTATTTACAGAAGGGAAGCTTAGGGGATATGATAGGGAGATCAGATTTTCAGTTGCCATGGAGTGTTAGAATGAGGATTGCCATTGGAGTTGCTCAAGGATTATCATATCTTCACAAGGACTACACTCCTCATTTACTTCACAGAAATCTCAAGTCAACAAATATTCTTTTGGATGAGAATTTTGATCCTAAGCTGACAGATTTTGCTCTTGACCGAGTTGTGGGTGAAGCTGCATTTCAGTCCACAATCTCTTCAGAACTTACAGGCTCATGTTACAGTGCTCCTGGTAATCTTCTTAACACCAAATTGATACTTTTAGAATTCAGACAGCGTGATCCATGTATGTGCCAGCTCCACATTGTGAAACAGTACTTGGCATTCATAGAAACTCTAGTTGAGCTTTTCTTTACCTCTACTTCAGATCAAACAGCATATGTGTATCTTAAAAGTAGATTTAAATCTAGCTTTGATTCTCTCAAGTTTATCTATTAGTTCACTGCTGAATGTCAATTACTTGGATGTTTTTGAAGATGATGTTTCCTCTCCATATGAAAGTTTGGATGACGTGTGTAATCTATCTTCTTTGTTCTTCCAGTCAGCTTTACTTAAATCAGTTCAATCATTATTTGTCCAGTTGCTTGAAGAAAACATATTTTCTGTAGCAGCTGAAATAGCTGTTTGCTTGATTGCAGAGAATGCATACGATAAGAAAGCAACTGAACAAAGGGACGTTTACAGCTTTGGTGTTGTGCTACTAGAGCTGATAGCTGGCAGACAAGCTGATGAAGCAGACTCAACTTCATCTCTTGATATTGTGAAGTGGGTTCGAAGGAAAATCAACATTGCCGGTGGAGCACTCCAAGTCCTCGATCCTAAGATTGCCAACTTGTCGCCACAAGAGATGCTTGGCGCATTAGACATTGCTATTCGTTGCACTTCTGTCATGCCAGAGAAAAGGCCATCTATGCTTGAAGTTGTAAGAGCACTTCAGTCCTTGGACACAAATATGCATATTCCAGTTGCAAACTTTCCTACATCTGATGGTGACTCTGGTCCAGTGTAAAAATTGAAGAAATGTGAGACCCACTTTTTGCTTTGTGTATTCGCATGTAAATGTAACATCATTTTACATGATTCATTTTGACTATGCTGCTGTTGAGTGTTAAGGCAAAGGATATGTTTGTATGTCATCCCTTGCTCTACCAAAATTGGGTCTTAATGCTGTCGACCTGTTGATTAATATTAATACAAGATTACATTGGCGTTAGGCTTGCCAAAGTGATACATCATATATATATGTATATTTTGCACACCAGTGAAACATAGGTTTTATCTGATAAAGTGACTCTACAGGTTCTGCTTGCTTGACAGAATTCATCTTCAGGACCTCCTTCAACTTTATTTCACCTGAGCAGATTGGATATCTTAAGCATGGGAAGATTTACGGGCTGGAAAACTACCAAACCTGAAATATTAGGAATTATACATTTAAATTCTTCAACGCTGTTAATTTTTCGTGGAAGGGTTTACGTGACAAGCCAAATCAACTTGATTTTGACGTGAGGGAGGATCACGTGAATGTCATATCAAACAATTTTCCTCCACTTTGATAGGTTGACATTTAATCAAAACAGGATTAACATTATCATATCAGAGACCTACTGACTTGAAATTCCAAATATGATCCTCTTAGAGATAAAACACTGTAGACCCTATATAAAGAATCCTATGCACATTAGTCTCCCTAAATTATCGTTGGTTGAAAACTAAAAGAAAATGGGATATTGAGAGAGGGAAAGAAGTCCGGATAAGGTAATTTATTGGCTTTTTGAAGGTAAGCAAGTGAGTAGGACAAATAGAACTAGTAGCTGGTTGCTATTAGGCTAGAAATTAGGATTTTGGTTGCAGAAATTTTGTGGTGAACACAAAGAATAGAAGGAAGAAAACTAGTAATCACTCCTAGCAATAGCATCACATATTTTTAAAAAGTCAAATTTGTAGAAAATTTTCAAGATTGCTTATTATTATTGAAGGGTTGAGTACACAAATATATATAGAGTTCTTAGGAAAGGGTTCCTAATAAATTTAAATCTTATTCTAAACAAAAGTTCTTCAAGTCCTAAACAACTAGTGAGAATCGGAATGAGAATGAAATTATTGATTATACGTTTTTAGTAAACAAGTACTAGAAATGGAATTATAAAAGCTAGTAGTTACACCCGTGTTTGGTATCAAATCTTAAGAATGGTAATGACAATTTTTTACTCACGTTTGATTATTATGTCATTAAAGAAATAATTAAAATATTTATTATTATTATTAATTAAAAAATTTTATTTAATAAATAAATAATTAAAATTATTTTTAATGATTCAATAAATTATTAATTTTAAATAATTGTGTATGATTTTTTAATAAGAATAAAATTAGAAAACCATAATGAACTTATTTTGTGATATAAAATCAATGAAATAAAATAAAATAATTATTAAATAAATTAATAATCTATTGTGCAATGTTGATAATAATATCCAAAATGATGTATTGTATAAATAAATAGACTAATCTTAAATTCTCAAGTAGAGAGATTCTGTTGAGACGAAACATAAAGAAAAAGAGAAGGAAAAAATTATGTTTGCCTACAATTGTTTATTTGTTATTCTTGATATCTGATTCTAGGTTATACCCATACCAAAAAAAAATTCAGGATTATTTAAAATCCTTTCCAGATTTTTCTATCCTTATCTTATCTGTTACTAAAAGACAAACATTTACAATCCTTATCTTATCTGTTACTACTGACAACCAAACAAGCAAAATTAATAAATGTAGGTTACGTACCCATTCTCACATCTTCACTCCTAGTTACCAAACCCTAAGTAACATAAAGAATAACATATTTAGCTTACTATAACTTTCTATCTAGTAAAGAATCCTAATATAATATAAATTTAAGCCTTTATCTTTTGTTGTCAACTCGATTTTCAATCTTCATTCTACTAAATTAAGGCTTGTGGTTGATTAATTTTTCCTCTTCTATTTCTTTTGTATACTTTAAGCTCTTTAGCATTAGAAAGTCTATTTATTGTATAATCTAAAAAAAATTATTGGATTATAATGAAAATATTTGGATTTGAAGATATTAATAACTTTTGCCGTTAGGATACCATTAGTTACAGTATGGTGGGATTAAGATAATATTAAGTGGTTATTGCTGGAGTTCCCCTTCCGAGACTCGAGTGGAGCCATCCCGATGATCTCACGGTAGCCTTCCAATCGAATGTCTAACTCAACCGAAAGGTTACCGCAATGCTAAGCTGCTTAACTGTTAAAACCCTCTTATACTCTATAGTTAAAAGTGCAGAAAATAGTGGATTTTTTTTTATTTTTTCGGCAGCATAACGACAGCTTTTCTAAGATTCCCAAAATTTGAAAACTTGCATAACACATTTTAAAAAATGTTTCATATACCATCTAAACTTCTGGAATAGGACCTCAGGTCCACATCATAAGCAATCACAAACATACAATTCACAACATTTTAAAAACATCAAAGCCCTCGTAGTTCATTAAGAAAAAGATATTTACAATCCCACAAGTATTTACAATATCACACTTTTAAGCCCATTCCAAAATAATTTAAAACATATATACAAGTAACTAAGCTAATTTCAAGCAAACACATATATAAGAAAGATAACATAAGCACAACAACACCCGATGATACAACTAATGTTGGCCCTTGATTTTTTTATTATAAGCATGATTAGATTAATTTTGGGGTCTTGCTAGATTAGTCATGTTCGAAGTAATTAGCATGTTAATGTGGGTAAGATAATAGACATGGGCTAAGGGCTTTGAACTATTAAAGTAGTGGGAGAGTGTAAGGCAATTTTAGCAAGTCACTTAAGTTTAAAAACTATAAGGCATTAAAGTAAGGGGAAAAGGGACCTTATGCAATCATAAATGGTGTAAAAGAGAAGAAAATGGGGTGTCTTGCTTTTGGAAGAGAGAGAAAACAAAATTGAAGAAATAAGGGAGAGAGTTTCGTGAGTTTAGAGAAAGAAAGAAAAGCAAGCTAGGTTTTGATTTTTCTTAACCTTCAAGAGGGATTTTGAGAGTGATCAAGAAGGGAAAAAAGAAGAGGAAGATTAGAGCTTCCATTAGAGCCAAGAAAATCATTTTTTTGGTGAAGATTTAAGGTAAGTTGTTTTTAATCTTTTGGAGTTTTGAAAGGTTTTTAGTTCAAAGAGCTTAGGAAAGGTATGGGTATAAGTATTACAGGATCAATTTCATGCATGTGGTTCTTTGGGTTTTTCAATTTTAAATTCTTTTGATTTGAGATTTTTTTTTGTTAATGTTGAAGAAAATCAAGAAAGACAAGAGGAGCAAGAGGAAGGGTATATTTAAACAAACCATAGTCAAAGACTTCAAGGTGGGTTTCACTTTTATAGTTAGGTGATAAGCTAATAAAAGTTTTCTGTCAATAAATGATAGTAACTAATTTTGCAACCACCTCATTCATGTACATTTAATGTTGTTAAGTGCTGCAAGATTGTCCTACATGCTTATACATGATTTGTGTGATCATTTGTGGAAAGTTGTTTTTAAAATGATTCTTTGAAATGATGCATAATTACGAAACCATACTTTTAGAAATGGTTTTTAAGATATAACAAGCATATGAAAAGCAAGTTTTCAAGATGATTTGCCTTTTTGGGCATCAAGCTTACAAGAATTTAAAATCTATGTGTTATGTGGGTTTGTGGTAGTCCCTCAAGAACCGTCACGTGCACATTGACCCAAGTATAGGCTTCTCTTGCCTACTCGCTAGTGGTAGAGAGCTCCCTCAAGAATTCACGACTACACAAGACCATTTCATTGGAAATGTGTAGTGCGTCATGTTTTGGACTTACCCAAACCATTTGATGTGTTTATGTGTTCATGACAAGTTGATAGGAGTAATACATTCATGATTTGCATACACATGAATTTCTGCATGGAAAATGTTTTAAAAATGTCTTTGCTTTTTACAAATTATAAAATTGTTACCCACGGGCTTTAAGCTCACCCCCACTTTCCTCCTCATAAGCAGGTGATGAGCAAGAGATTGAGTAGTCCAAGGCATCACTCCATTTTGAAATTTTGTTGAATTTTAAGCAAATCTTATAAACCAAGGCTTTAGTTGCATTTTGAACAATCTATTGTTCATGTATCTTTTGTATTTTGAGATATCTTTTGAAACATTGATGCATTGGGGCTTGAAATGTCCACTAAAGCTTTGTAAAAACTACGGTCTTTTGATACTAATGGATTATGATTTTGTTTTCGCCCATGATTCTCAAGGTTGCATATGGGAAAATTCGTATACTAACTTCAGGGAAATTTCTGGGTTGATCTGGGCTGATTTAGGCAAAGTTATCTTCTAGAAAGTTGTAGGCCTTTCTTTTATCTTTCCAACGGTATGTAGCCCGAAATTTTTGGACATCTAAGTCAAAATTTCTGGTTCTTATGAGGGGAGATGTTCTGGAGAGTGTAGAAAGTGATTTAGAATAGTCTTAGTTTGACTTTTGCTTTGTCTTAGTTTGACCTCTGCATCGTCTTAGTTTGACTTTTGCTTCGTCTTAGTTTGACTTCTGCTTCGTCTTAGTTTTTCTTTGTCTTAGTTTGCTTCATCTTAGTTTGACTGTCTTAGTTTGACTTCTGTTTCGTCTTAGTTTTTCTTCGTCTTAGTTTGCTTCGTCTTAGTTTTTCTTCGTCTTAGTTTGACCGTCTTAGTTTGATCGTCTGCATTGTTTCAGTTTGTATCGTCATCTTCTATTCCATTTTTGATCCTTTTAGAGGCCAAATCTCACTTCAAGTTCTTCACAAAAGTTGTAGATTTCAAAGTGTCC
The DNA here is from genome assembly GCA_027563865.1 of Erythroxylum pelleterianum. Taxonomy (NCBI): domain Eukaryota; kingdom Viridiplantae; phylum Streptophyta; class Magnoliopsida; order Malpighiales; family Erythroxylaceae; genus Erythroxylum; species Erythroxylum pelleterianum. Next base: position 3,186,610 of record JAOQMR010000007.1, on the reverse strand, counting down.
TTTCAAACTATCTAAACACAAAATCAATCTCGCCTTTGCAGCAAAAGTTATGGCATTTGCTCCAAGATAGGTACAAAATAATTAATGATATAAACATGTTTGATTCTTTCGGATATAACTTCCTCATCCGACCTCCAAATGAAGTGATTCTTGAAGAAAAGGATTCCTAACATCTTTCACTGTCTCTCTACGATCTTTTGGAGTTGTTTTGAGAAAGTTTACATTGGAGTAAGTGAGAGGTTGCTTGGGAGAGCATGATTGGGGTATGAATACTCTTTAGCTTTTTATGTATATCTTGAGCTGTAAAACTCCGATTGAGAAGATTCTTGCTTCAAAACAAACTAGAGACTTAGAGCTACCATTTCTTTGAAGAAGTCTAGTTGTATTTTGGGTGATTGACTGGTGTGGGCACCCAACCTTGTGGAATGATGGCAAACAACCTTGCAGGGTGATAAGAACAAGGTTTATGACTCCGGTTGTTGGGCTCCGGAAACGGGGTCCAACAACTAATCCTGCGGTGTAGTCCCAATTACTACAGCACCTATACGCATACCTAGGGCAGTTTGTTTAAAAAACATAAAAATAAGGGTAAGCTAATGAACTTAGTGAGTGTTAATCAGTTTACTAAAAAATTAAACTTTTCATAACAACATAACTGAAATAGTCCCATACAACAATAAAACTCAAGGTAAAAATATTTTCCATAATAATTCATTTGTGCATCATCAAATCTGATAATAACATAGAATTTCGCAAAACACAATTTCAATTTTTCTAAAATATTATTTCAGAATGCTTTTCAACATTAAACTCATAATATACAAGTTTTCATTTTCCTTTTTCCTTAAACAATAAATATGGTGGTAATAAGTTTTCTGAAAACTTTTATTCTGAAAATAAGCCAATCATTAGAATTGGTACCATATGGTGCTTCTCAAATTACTTTTAAACTTAAATATTGGTGGCATTATTAAATTTCATGAATTTTCTTTCTCAACATAACCCACCACTAGTTTCTTTATCATACGGTACACTAGGCATAAAGATACAGAGATGGTTCTGTATCGCTTACCCATAACTGTTTAAACATTACTTACAAAACTGGTTTTGCATCATTTACTTGTAACAGGTTAACCGCTATAAACTGGTAGTTACGGAGCTAGTTCTGCATCGCTTACCCATAACAAGTCATGGAGTTGGTTCTACATCGCTTACCTATGACTAGTTAACCACTATATATGGAGTTGGTTCTGCATCACTTACTCGTAATAAGTTAACCACTATAAACATATATCATATAAAGCGTAACTGTGTATCATAGGCAAAAGTAACTTATACTTTTTCAATTCAGCTTATTATCGTAATCAATTATAGGAGGATTCATAATCATTCAATTTAATGCAAAATTTCAATGCAATTTCCAATCATACAAAAATTAACTTTCAATTTACAACTCATATAATGCTAAAGCATAATCTTATGCTAGCAATATTCGCTTGTAAAATATCATTCGCATAAAACTCAACATAAATATTCATTTGCATAAAATCAATTTAAAGTACACTCACATATCATCAATTCTTTTGGAAAGAATTTAGTCATATAAAATAATTAAAATACATTCACAACTTGCTAGTTTCCTTTTCACCACTCCGAAATCCTTCAGTTGGTTTAGTTTTCTGATCCAAAAAAACCTAATACTAATACATTCAGCTCTTTAATACATTTTCTAATTAAATACACCATAAACCATGTCAACTTCATCACCTTCCACATACACTCTATATACTAATTTTTTTCTCCAAATAATAACACAAAACTTCGTTTAATATTTTTTTCCAATACCAAAAATACACTTAATGACCATCCTTAATCACATTCACATGGTCATTACATCGCAACCATACTTTTATATCAAAAATGCCCTTAAGGTTAAACTTAACATATTTGACATTAAACTTTTCCAATTCCATTCTATTTGATTTCTAACACTTAAAATCAATCCAAATTTACTTCCATGACATTTTAATGCACACATTTAAGTACAAAATTTTATTAATAAATTTTTACAAAATCAAGCACCTTTGGCTGAATTTCAACCAAAACCAATTCCAAATCATTTCTTTACTTCATTAGCATCAAAATCATGCTATGAACATCATAAAATACCAAAATAGAATTTTGGATTATAACACATTAAAAACCCTAATGTTGGTTGAAAATTCATCTAGTCATTTCCATGGTTTTTCGTTCATTAGTGTAAAACTAATATTAGGCAATAGATCTCACCTTTGACCAAGGTTCCACACATTAGTTTTCTTGATTTTTCTTCTCCAAATTACTTCCAATGCAATAAAACCATCATATCATATCAAAAGGGTGCAATTCACACCATCAAAACCAAATCTCAACTATAACCCAACAAATCAAAAATTTTTAACAAAATTAGTAATCTTACCAACCATTTTCTTCTTCCTCTTCACTTGGATGGCCATGGGATCTTGTTGGATGCTTGATTGGAGGAGGTAGAAGAGCAAGAAAATCTCTTTGGAGCACTTCTATAGCCGAAGCTCCCTCTTCTTCTTTTCTCTCTCTCTTCCCCCTTTCTGTAAAAATGGTTGATGTTTCTCCTTGCTTCTCTCTGCTTTTCTTTTATTTTTTGGGCTCTTTAACGATGCTCTCTCACAGCTACTCACCAAATGAATCAACTTATGTCTTAATTCATACTTTTTATACTCTTTAATGGTTTACACAGGTTACTTTCTTATTCATTGTCTCTAATAACTCATCACACACGTCATTTTCTCATTGGTTATCTCTGATGACTCATCAATATACTAATATCATGTAAAAAGACCAAATTGCCTTTAATGAGTACAAAAAGACCAAATTGCCCTTTAATGCATTTAATTCACCAACTAACAGAATTAAATCTTGAAATTATTCCACAACTGTTTTATCATCAAATTAACCATGAAATACTCTAATTAGGGTCACTAGTTATTAATTGGATACTTAAAAAAAATCTAATGGGTTTAAAATCCTCAATACCTATTATATTCCAAAAGGGCATTTTAACCCTAAACTTTTGGAATTCCCGAAATTCAACCAATCGGGCTTTTTTTCGATCCATCTCAATATCATTAGAATCTAATACCTATTCTGAGTATTTTTCAAAATTTTAGGGTTGGATCCCCAAAATCACTATCCAAGTAGAAATACTATTCACCCATATTTACTATTCATATGAAAATACTATTAACTGAAAATACTAGTATACCATAATAAAGCATACTCTATAAAATGCATGTACAACACATTATATAGTACAATAATCAGAATAGGATATGACAATTATATTACAAGATTTGAATGAAGGGGCTCAGTGATGGTTTAAGGGAATTGAAAAAGACAAACAAATATTTGAAAGCTCTATTATATGCTATCAAGTAAAAGTAAAGTAATGTATGTATATGTGAAGTACAAACTATCCTATAAGGTTATTTCTGTAATACGTAGGAAGAAAAAGTTGGCATAATAGGAGTTTAAATCTAGAAATTGCAGTGAGAGACAATAAATAAACTCCAAAAGAGCAATGAGAAGTCTCTAAGTATCAACTCTACTAGAAAATCACCAAGAAATTAATTCAAGTTAATATTTGAAGATTCTTTAAAGGAAAAGTCTAATAAAAAAATCAGCTAGAATCAAATCCAAGCTACCAGTTGAAAGAAGTGGTGATATTAGTGACTACTATGTAATTTTATGTTTTAAATCAAAAGTATGATGCAGCTGTAGCTAGTACTAACAACTACAGATTGACACCATGAAGACTAGAAGAACTAATACTTACCATATTTCTATTATCTAGCCTAACAAATTATGGTGCTCAAGATAAATAAAATACAAAATTAAAATAATAAAGTAAAATAGATGAACACAATTAACTAACTAGAATGAGGATTAAACTAAGAAACAATTAAAAATAATATTGGTACCTGGATTTAAATCTGCCTATGACTTTTCATGTAATCATGATTTCACAAATCAATTTATTCTTTAGTTCATTGGATTGTGAAAATTCTTTTCTTATATTAATATCTTTCTCAAGACTATTAACAACTAATCCTTGTTTGATTAATTGAAACCTCTTTCTAGTTAAATCTTCTATGATTACATTAATCAATTTGTGAATTTTACTATTAGGCTTAACCTTAATTCAAAGGATTTATATCAACCTATTCCTAGGTTTGCAAGCAAATCCTTTCAATTATGGTACATCCATTTATACAAAACAATTTCTCAATCTCAATTGCATAAAATCATACATGAAATAATATGCTAGCAATATTATTTCAAGAATAATTAAGAAGACATAATTGAATCTCAATGAAACTAAAGAATGAATAAAGTTAAATAAAATCACTGAAGGTCTATTTTAGAATTCATCTAATCTAAGTACCAACAAAAGTTTAGCTTACAATCATAACATCATTTACTAAAGAAAAAATAGAGAACTAAAAGAACCATGATGAGATCGCTTTTGATCTTCATGAATTCCCAATGATTAAAAAACACAATTAGTTTGACCGATTTAATCGTAAAAACCTTGAATTGGCCAAATTTTAAGTTTTCTTTACTTTAGTAACTCTTGTTGTTAAAAACTAATGAGTTTATTAGTTAATCGGTTAATTCTCGTAAATTAGTACGTTCTTAAAAACTAAAATAAATCAATTAATTTTCATTTAACAATCTCTTTCAATCATATTTTAAAATTCTTCAATTTTATTCAATCTTTAGATAATTTTAAGGGGGATGCAATTATAAGTTGGAATCAAATATCAGAAATAAGAGATTAGTAGTGAGTAAGATAATATTAGAATATTATCTAGATATTATTAAAATATTATAAGGATATAGTTAGGATATTGACTTAGACCAAAATGTTATTATATCAAAATTACATATTACATTTTTATATTTAATTTTTAATAATTATTTTATTTTGTTTCATTGATATTATTATCAAGTAAAGCAAGATTTTGGTAGTTCTTAATTAATTTTATTCTTATTATAAAAATCATCCATGATTATGTAAAAAATAATAATTATATAAATCATTAAAAGTTAAATTTGATTAATTATTTATAAAATCATTCTTAGTATTTAGTGTCAAATACTAGCATAACTATTAACTTGTTTAATCTCATTCTTATTGATTACATACTTAACACGCATAATTAATAATACCATTCTTATTTCGGTCCGGCTATTCTTATTCTTACTTTTTATTCCAATTTCTTCATTATTGGTTACCAAACGAGACCTTAGGGAATTCTCCTAAGCTTTATGGCCAAAATTAAAAATTTTACAATTTTAAGAAGAAGATCTTTAAGCATCCACAATGAAAGTCAAAAAAATATACAAGCACAAGACATGCTTTAAAAAAATATTGATATAAAAATAGGGGTTGACAAATATGGGAACATTTAAAAGCATATCATATATTATTTACGCCGCTAAGATTCTCACATAATCAAGAAAGCAAAAGCTTTCGATATTAAAAGAAGCAGGCATGAGTATTAAGAAAATAATGCCTGAAATGGGAAATTCGTTTAAACCATCCAAAGAACTATAATAAAGGGGCATGTAAGCCCCGATAATGAATTTATTTACAGCCATGTAAAACTAGGGCAAGAAAGACGTTAGTCCCTGAAAAGGAATAAAAGGAAGCTAAGAGGAAAGGTTGTTGTCGCCTAAAGGACTAGTGACTTCAGCACTATCATCGCAGGCATCCATCACTGTGCACATGTCAGGATCTTTGATCTGCATGGTGTCAGGTTATGGAGGCTATGCTTCTTATGAACTGGATTGGAATATGCTTGAATTCTATGAAGCAGCGTTGATTAAGTTATCATAGTTCTAGTTTTTGAAAATCTAGGAACTACAATAATGACGGACAGTTTCATGTTTGAAGTTTTTTCACCCTTGTAAGGTTTCTTTGGATCCTCCATTTCTTGCTTTATATTGACGACCTCCGCCTTCAAGATTATGATTTCCTCCTCTTGCACAACAGTCAACTATCCTACTCCTTTTCAATCATCACCCCCTCCTCCTTAAACCTACCATATTCTTTGCACAAGGCAAGGTAGTTATCTTTGTTAGAAGAAATCAAGTAGAAGATGTCAACAGAAATTATAATCATATTAGGATTGTCTCCTATAATGTAGGAGTTAGTCTTATACATGATCTCTGATACCTAGCCAAAATCTATCTATAAGAACATCATACTGTACATCAATGAAATCAATGAAAACAGAGTTAAAACTTAATATTCCTTCGTCTCTCAATATTCTGTCGCCTATTTTTCTACCTTTGTCTATTGTTCCTTATCTGTTTAACATGGTATCAAAGCCATCATTGTGATCCTGCGAAGGACTCCTTTGGCTTCAGATCATGAGTGTAAACAGCCCTGATCCTTCTTCTTCTTCTTCAGCTATGTCTGAGGCCACCGAAATCTTGTCAAACCAAATAGAGAAACTGTTGAGCCAGAATACTGGAAACGACAATGTCAATGTGTCAGTCAAATTGAACGACCATAATTACTCCCTGTGGTCCAAACTGATGCTCCTGGCAATTGGAAAGAAAGGCAAATTGGAATATATCAATGGTGAGATACAACCACCGGCAAGAACAGCGGACATGTTTCGAAAATGGCAACAATCAGATCTGCAAGTTTTCTCCTGGATAATCGATGCAATCGACCCTGACTTGGTGGGGCAGTTTATTCAATATCCATCCTCCAGGGAACTCTGGGTAGGGCTTGAAAAAACCTACCAAAGTGGTGAAGGATCCCTGCAAATTTTTGATCTAATCACCAGAGCAAACAACCACAAACAGAACCAGATGACTAACGAAAAGTATTACAGTAGTTTCCAGCGTTTTTGGCATGAGTTAGATGCAAGAGAACCAAATCCCATGCACTGTGCCACAGATATTACAATCTTCAACAGAATTAAGTGGAAGAATCGATTATACCAGTATCTAGCCGGCATGGATGAGAAGTATGACACTGTAAAAAGGGATTTGTTGAAACAAGACCCTTTACCCTCTGTCGAAGAAGCCTACGCCACTGTTCGCCAAGAGGCCGCCAGAATGGTGATTCTAAACCCTTTGCCAACAAGTGACTCTAGCGTCGGTCTGACATCATCGGGTGGACTTGGTTCGGGACTGACCGTGAAAGGTAGAGAACAGAGGCCGCGATCGGACTTCCCAAAGCGGGAAGCCACTGAAAAATCCACCGCTGACCGGTCGGAACCTACCGGATCTTCATACCAGCGTCCAGATCGGTCCGGTTTAAAGTGCTCCCACTGCAATATGAACGGACATCTCGAGGAGGAGTGTTTTCATATCGTCGGTTTTCCAGAATGGTGGACGAACAACCCAAAAAGAAGAAATCGAAACCGACAGTCTAGGACGGGTAAGGCGGCCACCGCCACGGGCAACCCTGTGGCCACCGACGACGGCGCCATGGACACTGGCGGACATGGAGGCTTTGTCGCGGCAGGTTTTGGAAGAAAGGAGGGTGGCGGCTCTTTGAAGGGGATGAATGATGAATCAGGTATAGGGTTTGGGGTTTGTCCTTTATCCCCAAATCCTTTAATTTCTGGCCCCACAATTTTTAAAGCTGACTGTTTTTCTGATAATTGTAGTCTAAATTTCAATAACACCACCAAACCTCATAAAACCGCATATTTTGTCCAAACACCAAATAATTTGAAATGTCCTCGATGGCTCTTTGATTGTGGAGCTACCGATACAATGACCTTTGACCATACAGATATTCTAAACCCATCACCACCTCAAAAAGACCAAGTCCAAACCGCCGATGGTAATTACGCATCTGTTCAAGGTGCAGGATCAGTAGAGCTTTCCCCCACACTGAAACTATCTCATTGTCTATATGTCCCGTCACTCACCTGCAAATTGCTATCCGTAAGCCAAGTAACCCGAGAATTGAACTGTAGAGTAATTATGAACCCTGGTTTTTGCTTATTGCAGGATATCCAGACTCAGGAGATCATTGGGCGTGGCACTGAGCAGGATGGGCTCTACTACGTCGACGAGGTAGCTCACACAGGAACCGCCCTTTTATCTAAAACCATAAACCGTCAGAGTTGGCTTTGGCACCGGCGTCTCGGTCACCCGTCTCCTGCTTATTTTAAAGTACTTTTTCCTCATTTATCCAATACTGATTCCTGTGATACGTGTATACTAGCAAAGAGTCATAGGAAATCTTTTCTTTCTAGTAACACTCGTGTGGACCATGCCTTTGATTTAGTGCATTCGGATGTGTGGGGTCCAGCCCCGAACTCTGGAAATAACATGTTTAAATTCTTTTTGATCTTTGTGGATGATTGTACTCGTATGACTTGGGTCTACTTTCTTAAACACAAGTCTGAAGTTCCTCAGAAATTTGTCCATTTTTATACTATGATTCACACCCAGTACCAAAAAGCCATAAAGATCCTTAGAACCGATAATGGGGGAGAATACGTCAATCAGACTATGCAATCATTCTTCCAAGAAAACGGATTAATACATCAGACCACCTGTCCAAATACACCCCAACAAAATGGGGTGGCAGAACGGAAAAACCGAATTATACTTGAGATCACCAGAGCCCTACTACTTGAATCCCATGTACCCCGCTCATTTTGGCCTGAAGCCATTGCAACCGCTGTCTACATCCTCAATCGCTTACCTACCAAAATACTTGACCTAAAAACACCCTTTGACACGCTTTCCGCGCAAACCCAAAAACCAGCCCCACAATCTCTCCAGCCTCGCATCTTCGGATGCTCAGTCTTTGTCCACATTCCTAAGTCTGAGCGTTCTAAATTTGATCCTTGTGCACTCAAATGTGTGTTTGTGGGATATGGAGTTAATCAAAAAGGTTACAGGTGTTACCATCCTTCCTCTCGTCGCATGTTCACCACTATGGACTGCGACTTTCTTGAAACTGAATACTTTTATTCCTCCCAACTCAGTGGTCAGGGGGAGACGTCTGAAGTCGACACACTGAGTTGGCTCTTAAGTCCTAGTTCATCATTTCTTGAGCCCACCAGATTAGCCACCACCTCAGAAGACGTAGCAGTGCCCATCGATGCACTAGAATCACCCCAAGCTCCTCCGTCTGATATTTCTTCGAAGGTAACAACCCCTGTTCAGAATAATTCTGCTGTTTTAAATTCTAACCAGTCTTATGCAGCCACACCAGAAATCGAAGCAGTAGAGTCTACCCAGGGGTATGTGTTGCCGCCACGGAGCACACGGGGAATACCACCCACAAGATACTCACCCGAGCATGTCTCCAGAAAGTCCAAGTACCCGATTGCCAGTGTAGTAAGGGTGAGCTTGTCTAAAGAAGCTAAGGCGTTTACCTCAGTATTGTATGCTGAAGCAATTCCTAGAACAGTTGAAGAAGCCCAGAAAAAGAAAGAGTGGTGCGAAGCAATGGATGTTGAGATGGGTGCCTTAGAAAAAAACGGTACGTGGGAGAAATGTCAGCTGCCAATGGGAAAGAAAACAGTTGGATGTCGATGGGTATATACCGTCAAACACAAGGCAGATGGAACAGTGGAAAGATACAAAGCTCGATTGGTGGCAAAAGGATATACCCAGACATATGGGGTAGATTATTCTGAAACCTTCAGTCCAGTTGCAAAGCTTGATACTATAAGGGTAATTTTTTCCTTAGCAACGAATCTGGATTGGCCATTACACCAATTTGATGTGAAGAATGCTTTTCTGCATGGTGAATTGAAAGAAGAAGTTTATATGGAAGCACCACCTGGCTTTTCCCATGGGTTTCAACAGAATGAAGTGTGTCGTCTAAAGAAAGCACTCTATGGGCTGAAACAATCGCCACGAGCCTGGTTCGGAAGATTTACGGTAGCAATGAAACGTCTTGGCTACAAACAGAGTAACTCTGATCATACTCTGTTCTTGAAAAGAAGAGATGAAAAGATAACTTGTCTGATTATCTATGTAGATGATATGATTCTCACTGGGAATGACGTGGAAGAAATGGGAAGTCTCAGGGAGCACTTGTTCGAAGAATTTGAAATGAAAGATCTGGGAGGACTCAAGTACTTCCTGGGTATAGAA
>JAOQMR010000007.1:3123282-3142992 GCA_027563865.1 Erythroxylum pelleterianum | reverse complement strand
CTTAGTCATACTTTAATTTAATTCTAACCTTAGCATAATTCAACTCCAATTAATTGCTCTAACAAGCCCACAAAAATGAAAATCGTGCTTCAAATTAAATCACAGGTTTGGGGTCCAACACTTATGCTTAATATAAGTGGTAGGAATATAAGTTAGATAACAACGACTGTCCTTTTATTCCATGTTTATTAAATCAACATAATGAGAATTATAAATTTGCATACAATGACATATTTATCCTTTGATTATAAATCATATGAAACTTGTTAAGTTGAAGGATAACCAAATTAATCTTTGGTGAAAGGATGATGATGGGAATGAATTATTAAAACATATACATATGACATATAGGATGTAATAACAATTCATAAAAGAATAAATACTAGTAATTCATTAAATTTACTAATGAATTTATATGGTAAATTCATATGTATTAAGTAAAATACTGATTTAAAATTTTTTAAAGTTTTTAAATCTAAGTAGAAATTAAGCATTATGAATGTTGAATTGCTTTGATGAAATAGATGTGCTGAAATTTAATATTTCTTAGTAATCTATAGGGAATAAGATTCTTTAATGAAAACCTTCACAATTAAATTCCATAATAGTATGGATTTGTGTAAGGAGGAATATACAATATTGGATATTTTATGATGTAATATTTATTTTTTATAATAATGTGTAGTAAAATAACTTTCCTTCAATAGTTCCAATTAAATCAATTAACAAGATTTTATATTAGATATGGAATGGTAAGACTTTAGAAGGGCTAAAGTTAATGATTTTGTGATGTAATGCTTGAAGAATATATTATATAATAAGTTAAAAGACTTAGAATAAGGATAGAGAAATGGTTATAAAGGCCATTTTGGAATTCTTCTTCAGTAGCAGAATGTTAAAGGAGATTAATAAAAAATATATCAGCTTAGTCTCTAACATAGCTAATGCGTCTCTAACATAGCTAATGCGACTTCTTTTTATGATTTCAAACCAATTTCATATTTTATTATAATTTACAAAAATATTTTGAAGATGCTTACTTAAAGATTGGAAGAGCTTTGAGGAATCTTATTAACCTTAATCAAAGGGCCTTCATCAAGGGAAGAAACCTTAGGGATAATATGTTAATCATACTTGACTCGCTCAAGAATAACCATTATAAGCACTATATCAAAATTAGTGCTCTAAAAATTGATTTTTATAAGGCTTTTGACTCTTTGGAGTGGAGCTTTATCCTAATAAGACTTTAAAGTGTTTATTTTTTCTAAAATTTTCCTAAAATGGATCCATTAATGCATCACCACCACCTCTTTTGGTAATATTGTAAATAAAGAACCTACTAACATTTCCTCGTTAATCTCCTTTAATATTGAATATAGTGGTAATTTCAAATGTCACAGTAGATTTAAGGAAATCAAACTTTTTAACCTTGCATCTGTTGATGATTTGTTGCTCTTAGGAGGGGTTAATAAGCATTCTATACAAGTATTGATAAACTATTTGTGAGTTTTTAAAAGAAAGTATAGATTAAACATTAACTACTCCAAAAGTAAGATTTATATCTTTACATGCTTAACTAAACTCGCTATGGAATTATAAAAAAAATCAGGTTTTAACTCTTCCATGTCCCTTTCAATTATTTAGACATACCAATCAATAAAAAGAGGCCAACTTATAGAGATTTCTTACCATTCTTTAATACTGTTAACAAAAATAAAAAGAAAATAAGCTAATGATAGCACACACTTTTATCTTATACAAGGAGGCTACAACTAATTAGGTCAATTCTTAACAATATGCAAAACTATTAGAGTTCACACATCTTGCTTCCAAAAGACTTAGTAAAATCAATCAAGAAGATTATAAAGAACTTTCTTTGGTCTAATGATGCAATGAAGAGTAGAAATCCAAATTTAAATGGTCTAAAATTTGTCCTTAAGTAAGGAGGCCTAAAACTAATAAGGATACAAGTAATGAACAATGCTAATTATTAAAAGAATTTGGAAGTTGTTCAATGATATGGAGTTTATATAGTTGAGATGGATGCATTTCCACCACTTAAAAGCTACTAACTTATGGAATTTAAGAGAAAAATTACACAAATTTTAGACCCTAGATCAAATGTTGAGTTTGAGAGGGATTATAAAGCTTGAACTCAAGAAAATCATATCAAAATGATACTTAGCTTTCGTTTAGTAATTGTAGTGGATTAGGAGCATTGAATAGAGTCCCCAAGGCACAATATCTGTCATATACTAACTGAGAATGCTAGAGCTAAAGAGGTTATATAAGATAACCAGTGGCAATGCGACTTGGGAGGATTCTCATTTATCATTCAAAACTTGGTGACTATATGCCTAATGCCATCTTAACAAGTCATATTGCATGGCTTAAACATAAATAAGGGAAATTCACCAACAAATCTTGTATAAAGATGCTAAGGGGACATAAATAGGAAGTATGTTGGGCAATGCTAGTATGGACAAAATCAAATCATCCCAAAAAATTCTTTCATATCTTAGTTTGAAGTAAAGAAAAGGTTGAATAGCAAGGACATAATTAAAGGAAAGTTAGACCTAATTTGTTAACTATACAGATAAGAGAGTGGAGCATTTCAAACTTATTCTTTGAGTGTCAATAATTAATTACTCTTTCTAAATAAGTGCAAGTACGATGTAGCTCTATATGTCTAATAATAAGTTGGAATTACTTACTAGAATGGGCTAGTAAAATTAGTTTTAACTCAAAGGGGGACCAAATATTTTTTATAATAGCCTTCAACTATTCAATATATATGGTATAGAGGGAGAGAAATGCCAGAAAATTTTTATAAAAGCCCTTTCAAATGCTCCAACTTCTATTTTCAAAATTTTGAACTAGATAAGGTAGATTTTGCTTACATTAAAAATAGAAAAAAAGATATTGAGCGATGAAGTTAAGATGGGACTTACCAAAAGAGTTATAAGTCTAAATTTGGAGTTTGAATCATTAGTTTTTTAACTTGGGATGGAATAAAGATAAGGCTTGCAAGATGAGATTTAAGATTCATTGGGCTGATTTCTGGAGAAATTTACACTAGTATAACAAATATAAACTTGCTAGAGAATAATGCACCAATACTTTAAAGTTGGAGAATTATGCTTCATCACATCTGATAAACTATTAGATAACCTCTATTTTGTTTTCAAATTTATGAAAACTTTGCTATCTAAGTACCCAATCCTCATGCATTCCCCCTAATTTGTGTTTCAAATTTGTTGTTTCTTTTATTTAAACTTTATTTTTCTTAAGATCTTTAGGAATGGCCTTTAGTTGGGTTACCATAGTTACTCTAGTCTAAGTCCCTCTTTATTGCTTATACTATAACATTTTTAAAAAAAGTGAATATAATATTAATATAATTATAGGAAAAAAAAGGAGTAAATTAGTTTAGGTGCATGATTTTGTGATTCTCGGTATGGATGATGCATTTCATTTAGAAAAATTATATTGGACATGATAATTTTCAGAGGAGAGGAGTTATTAAATTATTGTTCCTAGTAACAATATATGTTCTATTTACTCTTTTACATCTAAAGACTAAAAGTAGGTTATAGCATCTCTCAGAATTATTTTTGGCATTTGTTAGCCCTACCCTAGTTTTCTTAGTTAATGTTACTTTAGTTTTTTTTTTAAAAGAGGAACTAAGACAAATTTTATAGCAATAGTAAGTGGCTTAAACTTAAACTACAATTTTCATAACATTTTCCTTAGTCCCACAATAAATGGAGTAGACCATCTTTTCTCCAGAATAACAAAAGATTACTTCTCATATCTTCCTTTTTCCCCAATTAAGAAAACAAATGACCAAATCTAGCTGTAATAGTTATCTAATGTTGCATTTTATGGCCACTCACTTATGTAGATAGGACCAAGAATTTAAGGCTTAAAGTTTCTCCTTATAAAATCTATGTAAAACAAGAAGCTAAACCCAACTTATCTTGATACGATCTACCATATAATTTATTTGCAAATATGTACTCCTTATCTTAAGCCTACAGAATATAAGAAGAATGCTACCGAAAGTATTGACTATTAGAAATCCTAGCAAATTAGTATTTTTAGTGAAGAATGCTTGGAAGAAGATTTAATCTTCAACATCTTTGATTATTTGCTGTTAAGCCTACGATGCCTCTCCTTGCCTTTCCTTGCCATGGAAGAAGAGTATATTGAACTATTTAATTTCCATGCAAAGGAAAAGAAAGCAAAGAAAATTTGAAAAAAAATTAGAAGACGTGAATGTGTTCTAAACATAGTGTAATTGATGAGTAATAAATAACTTAGTGAACAAACCAAATAAAATTACAAGAAATAGCATTAATAAAAAATTTACTTTATGTTTAAAATTTTAAGGTATTCAATCTATAAAGAGAACTAGGTAATCTAAGGTGTTCAGTTTTCAGTTTGTATATATTTTTTGAATCATTGCTTAAGGTTTTTTTTTCTGTTATCACTAATTTAATTACTTTTAGTGGCGAAAGTTTGGACAAATATGAATGACTCAAATTATTAGGAGAAAATAAATAAAAATAATGGGGTACGAAGTGATAGAATAGAGATGTATTTAATCTCATTAATGGTTTAAGAAGTGAAGGAGGGAAATTGAACAACTATAACATTTTTTTTAAATATGAATAAAAGAATATTAAGACAAGTTTTAAAAAAAATCAATTAAAAGTATACTAATGTCCAACTGAAAAACAAGTATAATGCATTAAGGTACAGATTGAAAATTTTCAAGAATTTACTTTAAGAAACGAGAATCATTTATAACTCCTTCACTGGTAAAGTTAACGTTATAGATGAACGTTGGCAAAATCTATTTAAGGTAAAATATTTCTTTACTTATTGATGTATCCTATATTTATTTTTCTTATATACATATTTCATTATTGTAGGTGAGTAAAATGGTTTGCATATTTGCTAGGTGTATATTATACCATGTTTTGCTCGATATTTAAGTGTGTTTTTAAGTATTTCTTAGATGATTATCATGTGTATAGGCTTAGAATTATGCTATTATTATTGTTTGCATTCTGAGTGCTTTTTTGGGATAGAGTAAAAACTGGATCTTAATTTTATGTTTCATGAGGTGTTTGATGTGTTTCTCAGTGATGGAAAGTGGGAAATTAAAGAATGAAAAAGATAGAGGCTGAATGAAGCAGGTCATGATTGCAACTCTTATTTCACGGTGGTGACAGAAGGAATTTCCAAAAGCACAATTGTGACACCTATGCCATGACCTTAATAACACTTTCTATGTGCGACCTTTTTCGCATCGTTTAGGGTTGGTGATATTTTTGGAACCTAATGAAGTGGGAAAATCCTAGAAACAACCCTAGGACCCTAAAATACTATTTAAGAATGTGAAATGCATAAAAAATCTAGCAGCTAATGAATCAAAGTGGATCAAAGTGGGAGATCAAAAATAACATTAGGAAATTCTAGCTTTCTAGATCAATGACAAAATAGATTTTTCATTCTTTTTCCCTTGTGTCTTTTGTTATCATTGATGTGTAATTGGATTTCTAAGATATTTATCATGTTCATGAAGTTCTATATTTCATATTAGGGTTTATTCTGAATCTATTTTGTGACTTTGATTATTATTGATTAAATACAGATTCTAGTGTTGGTGATAATTTTGCATGCTTATACTTGACAATAAATAAAGAGAGTGAATCAAAAGTAATTAGATAGACTGTTCAATGAGAGTTGGCAGCTTAATAAGTCCTATAATTATCAAATTAACAATCATTCGAAGAGCAATATTGTGTGAGAAATTAATTATCTAATAGATAGGTTCATATTTAACTGAAAATGTTAGTGAAAGTTTTATGAATTGAGAGGTTGTAAATCTATAATTTTCATATTCAATTAAGGTTAGTTGATTAGGTCTTGAGAGAGTGTAATCAATACCTTAGGAAATATAGGATCAAACACTTAATTAATTCAACAATAGTTAAGGAAACAAATTAAGGAAAGAATAAGTCCTAAGCATTTAACCTTAATCAACCCATAATCTTATCAGCAGCTCACCTATCAGTTATTTATTTGTTTTGTTTTATAAGTTTTTTTAATTTCTATTATTTAATTTTATTCAAATCAAAATAAGGAAAGAATAAGTCCTAAGCATTCAACCTTGATCAACCCCTAATCTTATTGGCAGCTCACCTATTTGTTTTGCTTTATTAGTTTTTTAACTTCTATTATTTAATTTTATTCAAATCAATTTTGTGTTATCTTAGACAAAGTTAGGTTCAAATTGTTAGTTGTTGCATAATCCTCATGGGAACAGTACCTTTCAATACTACAATATACGATCTGTATGCTTGCTGGTATTGATAGTTTTATTAGATATAAAACTTACTCAACAAGATTTTGGCACCGTTGCCTAGGAATTTAGCATTAGGTTGATTTGAATTCCTTTGATTTAAGGAATTGTTACCCTTTCTTATGTGATTGTGCTATCTAATCCTAAGAAATTAAAAAAATAAGAAAAGAAAAGTTTGGACGCAAATTAGAAAACACACCAATTTAGACACCACAAGGCAAGAATGAGGAATTTAAAGAGTTAAATACTAAGAAAAGATAAAAAGAACGTTGGTGGAGGAAATACATCATAGAGTGCAAAGGACCCTTATAGACTTTATGAGGCCAGGGTTCAACTCATATGATCAAGGAATTACAGAACCACCATTGCAAGCGACACATGATTTGTTTGAAGAGATGGCAAACAATAGCTGTCTTTGAAAATCAAAACAAAGTAGACAACTGTCAACCTTCCAAGATCCAAAAAGAATGATTGCTATAAATTCAGTGACAACATTGCAGGTTAAGATCGACATCCACACCAAGCAATTGAACACCCTAACAGCACCACTTTCTCTCCATTCAAAGCAATTCAACATGGATATGACCCTTGCGGATAAGAGAGTCATATCACAGCTAATTGCTTCCTAGTAACAAACAACAATGTGCAGTAATACAACTTCAATGGAGGACAATTTGGTTAGGGAAATAATCATCCTTACTTGAACACATACAATTTAGGGTAACAAAACTGTTTAGATTTCTTTTGGTTTAACAATGTAGGGACTCAAGCTTATGTGGATTTAAAATTGGACAAGCTTATGTACAAGCTCACGAGTCTAGAAGGAAAATTCAAGCACGTAACAGAAGACCATGCCTCTTCTATTCACCACCTCGAAATTTAGATGGGATAGCTTGCCAATGAATTCTCTACGAGAAATGTGGGAAGCCTTTTGAACAACATGGGAGCAAAACCAAAAGAGAAATTTAAGGTTATCACACTTAGGAGTGGGAAAGAGCTAGAAGAACCAATGGAAAAAAAAAGCTGAACCCCACCTTGCAGAGGACTAAGAGAAGCAAAAGAAAGATGAATAAAAGAATAAGGACTCTCCTTATGTTTCCTCTTCGCCTTACCCATTAAAAATACCATTCCCACAAAGACTTCAAAAGAATAAATTGGATATACAATTTTCAACATTTGTGGATAATCTGAAGCAATTGCAAATTACAATTGTCTTTTGTGGAAGCTATGAAGATCACACCCACGTACGCAAAGTTTGTCAAAGAAATATTATCAAGCAAGCAAACATGGGATAACAATCCAACGGTAGCCATGACGAAAAGTTGCAACTCCTTAATTACCAATCACTTACCCTCACAATTAACAGATCCAGGGAGTTTTACTATACCCTATGTAGTTGGTAATTTAGAGCTTTCTAAATGCTTATGTGACTAAGGCGTAAGTATGAACCTTATGCCTTTGTCAAATTTTAGAAAATTGGAGCTAAGAGATGTAAAACCAACTTCTATGCTTATTCAATTGGCGGATCAATCAACAAAGAATCCGTTTGGCGTGGTGGAGGATATGCTTGTGAAAGTGGACAAGTTTATCATTTTTATGGATTTCATTGTGTTAGACTTTAAAAAGGATCGAAGCTGTCCACTAATTCTTGATAAACAATTTTTGAACATTGGAAGTGCTTTGGTAGATGTTGATGAAGACAACCTCATCCTTTGGATTGGTGATGAACAAGTGAAATTCAATATGAATAGTATTAGAGAATACAAAGGAGGGCAATTTGTTCAGGAGAATTGTTGGCCCCAATTTTTTTTAATGAATAAGCATATTTAGATTCTTTCTTTTCGGAGTATTAGTAGTTTGTTTTTGTGGGAGTAATTAGTTTGTTAGGTGAATAAGGTTTTTGAAGTGAGTAAATTGAATTTAGGTGTTAAGATGATAAGTTTGTATAAGGGGTAGTTTAGGAAGAACACTTAAGTTGTTAAAGTTTAAGGCTTACAAGGAGGGGTATTTAGGTCATTTTAGCTTCTTTTAAAAGAAAGAAAGAAAGAAAATCATTTACTTGTCTTGTTTTGAAAGAAGACAACGAAATTTGAAGAAAAGAAAGGGAGAGAGCTTCGGTTGAGAGTGAATAGAAGAAAAGAAGAACAACCTAGGGTTTTGATTTTCTTTGCTTTGGAAGAGTGTTTTTGAGAGTTTTTCAAGAAGGAAAAAGAAAGGGGAAGATTAAATCTTCCATTAGAGACAAGAAGCAAAAATCGTGGGTGGATTTCTAAGGTGAGTTGTTTCAAATCTTTTGAAAATTTGAAGGGTGTTTGGTTCAAATGACTTAGGAAAAGTATGGGTATGAGTATTCTAGGATAAATTTCATGTTTTGTTTCCTTAGGTTTTCAAATTTTAAACTCTCTTTTGATTTGGAGTTTTTGTGATTTTGAAGAAGAACAAGGGAGGCAAGAGGAGCTAGAGGAAAGGCATCTCGAGCAAACCTAAAGCAAAGGATTTTAAGGTGGGTGACATCTTTATAATTGAGTAAATGAGCTAGCAAAGTTTCTTTCAATAAATAGAATTTAATGCTTTCCAACAATTTTGAAATTGTGCATTTATTACTCTTTAGGATGATTTGAGAATATGTCATGTGTCTGTTTCTTGTGAATAAATTGTGGTAATGTTTACATATTGTGTTGATGATTGAAAAAGAATGTGAAGGTGAATTTGGAAAGAATGCTATGGTTATAAAATTGACTTTCGGAAAGGTGTCATTTTGGCTAATATGTGTGAAAAATGTTAAATATATGCTTATATGGGTTTGTGGTGATTCCTTAAATAAGTCAATTGCACTTGTCTATAGGCTTTTCTCGCCTGGCCGCTAGTGGCATGGAGATCCTCACGGACTCCCCTAAGTTCACGGCTACACATAACTGCTACGCGAGAATGTGTATGTTCTGTTTTGGATGCACCCAAACTATTTCCGATGTGCTTATGTGATTATGATTTGTAATCATTTGATTTTGATGTATTCGTTATGTTGATTTTGTGAATTGCTTAATAAATTGTAAATTTTGGAAAACATATGTGGCATGATTTTTTTCAATATAAAGTTTGCTTTGGAAATAAATGATTCAAGGATTTTTGGCTTGTTCTTGGTTATAAATGTGTTACCCACGAACAGTCGAGCTCACACCCCCCTCTTTCCTTCCCATCCACAGGCGATGAGCAAGAAAATGAGTGGCCGAAATGAGGACAAGGCATCACTCCCATTTACTTTTGATTTTGAAGCTGTCTTTTGTAAACAAAGCTTTAGTTGCATTTTTGGAGCAAAAGTTACTATTCATGTGGTTTTCTTCGTAATTTGAATTTTTTAGACTTTGATGTATCGGGGCTAGAAATGCCCACTAAAGCTTTGTAAAAACTCATTTGTTAATATTAATGAAAGATATTCAGCTTTTATTTGTGTTTGCCGATGTATGTTCTAAAAAGTCACTTTGTATGTTGTTGCAAATTTTCCATAAGGATAGGTTTTGTGTGTACTAATTTTGAGACAAATTCTGGACTGTGTTAGGCCAAATTGGGCCAAGTAGCCTTCTTGAAAGTTATAGAGAAAATTCATAGCTTTCCAATAAGGTATAGCATGCCATTTTTGGATGTGGGAATTGGAAGATGTGAATTTTTTAAGTTTGAATGTTGTCTAGGAAAGAAATTAAGGACAGAAACTTTGATTGGAATTTTGACCCTCATAGAGGTGGAAATTGTTCTTGGAGTCTTCATGAGGGTTGTAGGTTATGTTTTTATCTTTCCATTGATATAAAGTAGGACATTTTTGGATAATAGAGTAAAAAGATATGATTTTTAGAAGTTCCGACACTGTTTAGGATGACATTTTTTGGACAGTCAACTTCAAATAAAATTTTGACCCTTTTTGAAGCTGAATTGGTTTGTAAGTTCTCATGAAAATTGTGGAACTTTTTGTTAGCTTTCCATTGATACCAACCTTGTCAAATTTGAAGTTCTAGGTAAAAAGATATGGATTTTTTAAGTTCAGTTGTTAATAATAGAAAAAAAAGAAGAAAATTGGAAGCAGCAGCCTCGCGATCACGAGCCAATGAGCCATTTCTTTTAGAGCCGCTCGTGATCGCGAGCCTCTCGCAACCGTGACGTGGCTCTTGGCCGCGAGTCGGCTAGTGAGCCGTCGCGTATGCGATGCTGCTCGCCGGCTCAGTTGGTCTTCCTTCACTATATTTCTTATAACTTTTCCATCCGACCTCCGATTGATCCGATTTTTGAAGTGTTGGTTTTCTAAGACATTCATCTACCTCTCTACAAAAATTCATAGGCTTTGATATTAATTTGAAAAATATGGATTGAATCAAAGTGAGAGGATCAATTATAAGAGTATAAGTTAGATATTTTTCGGAATATGCTTCAGTATTTTGACGATTTCTCGATCTGTAGAGCTCCAATTTTGATGATTCTTGTTTCTAATCAAACTAGAGGCATGAAGCTACAACTTATATAAAGGAATAAATTTTCAATTGAGGGCCTAAGACTTTCTTTTTCAAATTTGTTCGGGAGTACGTGATTAGGGTAACTTTTGTTGAGGTTAGGCTTGGTGGGGAACACCTCCCTTGTGGGTTGCACGTCCAGATGTCACGTAGGACGTCGGGCATGTGACTTGCCGGGGTGAGGTTCCAACTAGAGTTACTGTAGTAGAATCTTTAAAGGAATAAGAAGAGAACAAGGAACAGAGGAAAAAGGACATAGAACTTAAAGAAGATACGAAAGTCTTTGTTCAAGAAGTGGATGAAGAAGAGGAGATGAGGGTGATTGCAAAAGAAGAGGAATTTACCTTCTTAAAGGACAAACTATTGGATTTAATTGAAGATTCAAGGAGTTTTATTATTTCCTATTTTATTGACAGTCGGTTACTTAAAAAGGCATTACTGAACTTACTTGGAATTCTTAATTTGATTAATTTTGTCTTTCTAATTATATTGTAACATTTATCTTATTTATAGGCTACTAAACTCAAATTGGGTAACACAGGGGAAAGCAAGCCACTCATCATAGATCCTGGTTGAACATAAACGTGAAGAGTATGTTAAGCTAATGATATGAAAAATGCGTCACTTGGGAGGCAACATAAGAATTAGGATAAGTTTTATTTTTATTTTATTTTATCGATATTTTGTTATTTTTATTTTTATGTTTATTTTATAGGGAGTAAATTGGAATTTCATTATCAGAAGTATCTCTAAGTTCTAACTTCAACATCGTTGAAACATCATAAGTTTTCTTGCTCTAACTTTTTCTTTGTTGGTATTTATCTTCTTTTTTGTATTGTTTGTTTTCCACATTGAAGACAATGTGTTGTTTAAGTGTAGGAACAATGTGGAAAACAAACAATACAAAAAAAAAAGATAAATATTTTCAGGCAGTCAGGCACAAGTGCATTATATATATCGAGGCAGCTACATCTGTTTCCACCACATAAAAGAGTGATACACCATAGCATCCAACACAGAGTGCATGTAGAAAGAAGAAGCAGCAACTCAACTGTTTGTGACAGGCCACTGATAGGATACGAAACATCTTAAATGTCACAATACTGAAGCCAACACTAACCAAATTGGTTATCAATGAGCTATCATAAAATTGCATATCCCAATACTCCCAGAAATATGTGGATACAATACAACCTAAATTAACCTTGAAATTAATGTAAATACCAAATAGAGAAGTCAATGAAATGGGAACAAGGCTCATGGTATCAGTCTGATCTGATGTCTTTTAGACATCATATGCTAAATGAAACTCCATCATGTCATGAACTTGTGAATACAGAAACAGTGCGAAACAAAAAAAACTCATGTTATCATCTAGACCCCGCATCAAAAGACACTCAATATATCACTAACTTCAATATCAGGTATTGTTATAACTCGTAATGGCAACACAAGACGTAAGATGAAAAGGATCCAAATGTCCGGTATTCGTGAAAATTTTGCTTCTTTATTTCTTACTCGGAAACACTATCAACAAAGAAAGAGAGACAAAAGGTGGGCACCCAATTGAAAGGAGAATTCAGAGAAGCTTTCGACACTAAGCATAGTCAGATCACTCGGAGTCGGCCGAACCGGAGAGACCCAATTTCTCCGTCTTGAGTCGTTGGAGGGCTTTCTCGTGAGCCCAGGTCTCGATGGTGAGGTCAGGCTTGGCGTTGAGACCAACACCCAAAATCACTATGGTGAGAAAGCTGGTAATATAGCAAGGAAGCTCCCAATCCTCCCATTTACGCGATTCACCCGGTGGCGGAGGAGTCCTGTTGAAGAGGTATCCCTTTGGCCGATCCTCGTGCCCTGGGCTTGACCACCGACTGGGTCCTCCGGCGGAACCGCCTCGGGCTCGAAGGGAAGACAGTAGGCGCTGGCGGAGCATGGTGGACGCCGGCGTGGGCATTGACTTTGGTTTTGGTTTTTATAAACCTACCAAAACAGAAAGAACATTGAGATAGTAAAATGATCAATTAGGGGAGTGGGACTTGTGTGATCGGACGGACCGAAGCAACGTGCAGTAGTTGCATTATAAGTAAGGTAGAATAGATATTGGAGCCTCATTCTTAATTGTATTAGAACAGTAATTTTGGTTATGCAATATTAACTTCTTTCGTAATTATTAATAAATTAAGGACTATTTAGTCCCACTTTTATTCTGTTATAATTTTTAGCTTTTGCTTTTGTTTTTAATTTTTATTTTTCCATGTAAAAACACAAACTTATTTGGCTGTTAATATTAAAATAATTATATTTTTATTATTGATGATAATTATATATGAGATAAAACTTTAAAAAAATTTATTTTAATTAATTAAATTTATTTTAGTCTCTCATATAATATTTATCAATACATTATTAATAAAATTATATTATTTTTAAATAAATATTTTAAATATTTAATCAAATTTTATTTGAAATTTATATATTTTTAAGTCATTTTAAATTTAATTATATTTATTAATAATTATTTAATTAGAAAAATAAATAAATTTTTAATTTTTATTAATAATTAATAATTAATTTAAATAATTAAATATATAATATTAAATTAAACTATTCATAATTCTTATTAATAATTAATATATCAAATAATTACATTTTATATATATATATATATATAGTTAATAATAAACCAGATTATGAAAAGAATAAAAACAAAAAACAAAAATCACTTTTTGTGATTGTTATAAATTTTGAAAACTGGAAAAAGCAGAAACCAAAAACTCATAAAAATTTAAAGGCGATAGACGATCCATAAACAAAATTTGAAATTTTATCATAAAAACTTTGTCATTCAAACCTTGCAAAAAATGGATTACATAATCATGTTCTTGATAATCTCGCATAAGAGTGAAAGCATCGCAGTCACAAGAAGGCATACAAATGCATTTAGATACAGATCTTAAACCCATCCCAAATTATCTTTATTTGCGAGTAGTAATCAATAACAGAAATTGTACCTTACTTCACAAAGAACAACTCAATTTGCAAATCTGCTATTCTAAGAGCGTCACCTCTATAAAAATCATCATAGAGATCTTTCCATAAATGCACCCCAGTTCCTCATTGTCTATACAAAGCTGAATAAAAATTTAGGACAGAAATGTTATTGACCGTTGAAGGCCTGAAATCCAGAGGATTATCCCAGTTCTGATTTTGACTGGTATTGTTATCGTCAGCCCATCTCATATTTACACTGTCAAACTCAATCCCATCAATGTTTTCCATGATGATCCCGGCTGCACTGTGATTAACAAGACCCTGGCATCCAGGTCTGTAATCTACCAGCCCACCTGCGTAATTTGTGTATCTCCTGTAAGTCAGATCCACGTTAATGAATCTCATGTTACTTAAAACCCCACCCTTAAAACCGGACAAGAAGACACCATTCTCAGATTTTGCCGTTATATTCATGAAAAGTAGATTAGATATAGAGCTCAATTTCGAGCTTGAGTTCCGTGGGCAGGATGTAACATAAATAGGCTCCGCTCTCCCCCACCACGAAGGATCATAGTATCTGGTCGAAATGTTTATGTTTGAGAAGGTGACGTTGTTCACATTACCTGCACCAAGTTCCATCTTTAATTATTGTCATCAGAGGCTAAGATAGGCTCAACACAATGTCTATTTAAGCATTAACTTAACTGGGATCTTACCTCCATCACGTATCTGAAAACCCAGTCCCCTGTGAGAGTCCAATATGGTGATATTATCGAACACTAGATCTTTAAAATCGAAAAGACTAGCACTCCCTAGCTTGATTGCACAAGATTTGGTTCGTATCCAACAGTTGGTGACCGTCAAGTTACAAAGAGGGCCAGTAGATGTCTTTGGACAAATGGCATCATCTCCTGTATCGATATGAGATCCTGTGATGACTGTATGATTTGAATCCTCTATATCTATTCCATCATTGTTTGGTGTATTGAAGTCCCCGTAGATGGAAACATCATGAATAGATGTGTGATTGCACAGTACAATATGCAAGCTGCAACCATGGAAGTAAGACTTAAGTTTGAAAATGGAGATTTCGCAATTCCAAGGAAAATTTACAGCTGGAAAATATTAGAATAGCTCAAATGTTCCTCAATAGTTGGCAAAAAGCTTACAGCTTGTAGTTAAATATATGAAAGTGCAAAGAGAAGAGCATTGAACTTACCACCAATATGCAGGCTGTCTCAAAATGATGTTCCAAACTTGAACATTAGAGCAGCGGATGAAGCCAACGAGCCTTGGTCTGCACTCATCCCCAAAACAAGCCCCTGTCCTATTCCAACTCACCATCACATTCTTCACTTCACTAAACTTCTCCACAAACTTCAGCCCTTGCCCATCCACCACTCCACCGCCGGTAATCCCCACATCGCTCGAATCCTCCGCCAACACAACGTACCATCTGTTGGATTCTCTTGGGTAGTCCTCTATTCTCGCCCCACCTAACAGGGTCGCCCCTTCTGTGATGTCCAGAATTACCTTCGACTTCAGGTGGATGGTCGCCGTCAGGTAGGTGCCGGGAGGAAAGATGACTCGGCAGGCCGTGGTGGTGGGGCAGCTGTCGATGGCGGATTGGATGGCGAGGGTGTCGTAGTGGATGCCGTCTCCGATGGCTCCAAAGTCAGTGATGCACACACTGTTGGTTGATCGGAGGAGGAGTGGGACGGAGGGGTTCAATGATTGAGCGAGGAGGAAGAGTAAAAGGAGAGTGATTGATTGAATAACAAAAAGAGTCATTGTCGAAGCGCAATGCGGCAGCATTGCTCTAGCATCTCAATTGTATTCGAGGATGAAGTGTCTTGACGGATTGGATAAGCATTATACTTTGAATATTAATTCTGTCTTTTTCTTGAAAGCAAAATTGATCAATCTTCTTCAATATAA
Source organism: Erythroxylum pelleterianum (assembly GCA_027563865.1). Taxonomy (NCBI): domain Eukaryota; kingdom Viridiplantae; phylum Streptophyta; class Magnoliopsida; order Malpighiales; family Erythroxylaceae; genus Erythroxylum; species Erythroxylum pelleterianum. Next base: position 3,127,194 of record JAOQMR010000007.1, on the reverse strand, counting down.
CCAAAATGTCAAGCCTTTCCAAATCAGTTAGGTTGAGAAAACTAGAAGATAAAATGCATCAATGCAGCAAGAAAAAGTGGGGCTGTGCCTAAATAGTCTAAAGCCGCCTAGTGATAGGATTCTTATAACCAATCCTTTGACCTTAAGCCTTTGCTCTTTGCTCTTTGTTTTGTTCTTAGGAAGATTCTTTGCTCTTTGATCCTTCCCTTTCATTGGGATCACATATGACCTTTGTAAGTCCTATCTCTAGAACTTTGTCTCCTCCCAAATGCATATAATTCCTATTTCCTTTAGATTGGAAAAACTATCATGTTCTTCCTCTTCTGAAAAAGCTCATTTAGTCAAGGATTGTATGAGATGATCTCATTAAGCCTATCTCAAGTTTGTTGTCCCATTCATATTTGAGTGAAGATGTTACTTTGGAAACATTCAAATTGGAAGCTACAAGATAGAGCTCCACCTTGATTAGTTTTGGTCGAGTTGTCGAAGCTTCCAAAATAATTCTTATTTTTGAAACTTCTTATAGTAGTTGTAAAACCAGATCGAATCCTTAGAGACCTAAACAATAGTTTCTTAATTTTAATTAATAAAATAAATGTGGGTGTTTTTGATTAATTAAAATTAATAAGAAATCAAATTAAATCAACTAAATATAAAAGTGAGAAAGTCAACATTACCAAACTTCGATTCAAGATAAAGATTTCATCCAATTGTAACAATGATAATTGATTTAAAAAGAATATTTTCACAATTCAAGCAGTTAATCTGAAACATATAAGGATAGTAGTAATAAGTCTCAAAATTTCCTAAATTAATTAGTTCAAACCCATCATCCAAACCAAAACTTATCATACATTGACTAGGTGTAATAGCATTCCATATCAAATAAATGGTAGCAATAAGCTTAGGGGTCGTTTGGTTCCACTTCTGTTTTTTGTTTTGGTTTTTAGTTTTTATTTTCTTTTTTTAGTTTCTATTTTTTATTAAAAAATAAAAACTTGTCTTGGTTGAGATTTGTAACATAAAAACTTAAAACAAAAACCTGTTTGGTTGAGATTTGTAATAAAGCTAAAAATAAAAACATGGTTATAATACATGGTATTGATAAACGATAAATAGGAAAATTAGTAACGTAGAAATGCAGGAATTAAAAAACTAGAAATGAAGAAACTAGAATCGAGAAATGCAGAAACCTAAAAGCCAAAATAAATAAAAAAACGCAGAATAACAAACAATTGGAAATGCAAAAATGCAAGTAAATGATAAATAGGAAAACTAGTAACATAAAACTGTAGAAATAAAAACAGGAAATCCAGATATGCAGAAAAATCAGACGCTTATGGAAAATAAGAAACCAAGAAAACTAGAAAAAATAACACAATATAATTAGAAAAATATCAAATCAGTTTCTAAAACTCACTTGATTAAAAGCCTAAACTTTTGGTTTCTACAGGGATAGAAAAGGGACGTAAGAGATGAGTGAGGGAGACAAGAGAGGAGAAAAGAATAAAGAAGTAGGAGAGAGAAAAGAGATGAGTTTGGGATGTAAGATAAGAGAGAAGAGATAAAGTTTATACAATAAAGGAAGTTTATAAGAAGAGGAAAAAGAAACGAAAATGTATGAAATCTTGTTGCAAAAAATTAGAAAAACATCTTTTTAAGTTTTTGTCAAATGGTTGTGGTTTTTTTTTTATTTTTAAAAACAAGAAGTGATAACAATATTCAACCAAACATGTTTTAAGGACTTGCTTCTTTTTTTATGAAAACCGCAACAAAAAATAGGAAAAAATGGAAACAAACAATTATTTAACTTAGCTTTCCTGTTTATCATAAGTTAAATATGCAATTTTATAAATAACATATTTGCTACTTGTACCAATCTTTCATGACAATTACGAATCACTGAATTCATAAATAGTGATAGAATAATCAATATTAAATTAAATTGTCAGAGTAATCAATATTAATCATTTATGAAATATGAGAACTCAAAACAAGAAATACTTAAATTAAAATATAAATAAAAGTTAAGAGCACAAAACCTCACAAAGTTAGCCACATATGACTTTTGCTCCAATAACAAAAATAGAAGAAAGATAAACAATTGTGAAAAAAAACATAAGAAGAGAGAGCCTTTTCTATTATGAGGAACGTCCCTTTTATAGGGTTTTCCTAATCAAATTGTACCTTGCAAAGATCATCATCATCATACCCCGAAATCCCGCATTGAAGCAGGGTCTGGGGGGCCCTGATAGTACGCAGCCTTACCCCTACATTGTAGAGAAGCTGTCTCCAGGAGGCCCACATGCATATATGACATAATAATAGAGATGTAGGTTACAAGAATAAATACGTAAAGATTGGTAGGACATTCAGATATATACCTGATGGTGACCATAATCGGCTATCACCTTTTGCATCGCTAATACCAACTTTTTTTGTTGCTATCTGCGATATGAGTCTTCCCTGAGCAGTATCCTGAGAGTGCAGCAATCCTACGGTTTTAGTCGGACAACGTAGGCATCTCCCTATATACCAGACCATGTCAGAACAGCAGAGTTATCCTCGATACCAGAGGGTTTACTGTTTATAGGTCGCATCATTTTCTGCAACTCTCCACCACATGAAAGGAATCATGACAATGGGGACACAGAGCAACGACACTTTAAAGTGAAGTCATGGACAGTTTTATCGGTGGTAGCTCTTTCAGACCCAGAACCAGATCCTCATATCTTACTCGTATTTTCTGTGCTAGATGATTAAAGAGTAAAAAGTACATGGAAGATGCTCGACGTATCCAATGAACCACCGACACACCAGGATCTAACTTACAACAGTTACATATTATCCATTCCCTTCGATCATAAAAACATTTAATGAGCAGTTCAAATCCAACATAAATCTATGAAAATATTAGGTGGTCGCTGCCCCAGAAATTCATGAATAAACTAAGCAACTTCCAAGTCAACTCTAGAGCAAGGAAACAGAAACAACGAATTGCCAAATGGAGATAATTTAACAGCTAAAAATCCATTCTCTCTACCATCTTTCCTTTCCAAACACAGGAAATATCACAAACACAGGCCCGACTTAGTATATGAGAATAAAGAATGAAACTTTTGAGTCACTGCAGAGCAAAACTCAAGAATTTACCAGGAAAAACGCAATTCATCTCTTCAGATCAAATGGAGGGAGATATAGAGACAAAATATCTCAGCTGAATGATCCAATGAGAAAATCGGGTTATGTGATATAATATTTTACGAACATGTTACAAAGAAAGAGACCCCAAAGACACAGGAGCAGCTTCAGAGCCCCAATGTTTCACTTTCCAATGTTTCATCACAAAATGCCAAAAGAAAATAGATCAAAGAATAACAGATCCAAAACCGCCATAGAAACTCTTAGTAGAGTCTACACATTCAACAAATACAAAAACAGAGATAAAGAGAGAGATTTAGAAACTTACATGCAACAATCACACTACAGGTTCCAATCTCTGTAATAGAGGTTATCGCAAACTGAAACCAAATAGGAACTGAACGAAATTGACCAGATCCCTTGAGAAAAGAAGGTAAAACACATATCCGCATTGAAAAATCACGCAAAACGCTATGAACAAGATCAGAAAGTGAGTAAAAGACTCCATCTTTGAAGAGTTCCCGGCGGATTAGAGTCAGATCTAGGAGACCCAAATCGTAAAACTGACGAAAAAGCCATGTCTATCTAAAACAAGTTCAAATTCAAATTCCTACATGATATAGATAGAAAGAAGTTTCTCAGTTAAACTCTAACTCTTTAAGTGATCAGCCTTATGTTAGTGTAAGTCGACTTATACACTCATGTAAGTCGACTTACACATGTACAGTACTATAAGTCGACTTGTATTCTCCTGTAAGTCGACTTATACTT
>JAOQMR010000007.1:3097617-3112967 GCA_027563865.1 Erythroxylum pelleterianum | reverse complement strand
CTGCTTTTCATTTTATCTTCTTTTTGTTTGTCATCAAAATCTTTCAATACGTAAAGTCAATTTTGACTTAACATGATCATTGTGGACAATAACCTAAATGTCATTAGGATACTTCTCTCTAAAGCTTCAAACCAATTTATTCATACTTCTACATGGTTATTATCATTAAACACTCTAATGGATATCATTTTTTCTATGCACATAACTTAACCTCTCACATACTCACTTTGTGGCATGAAATTAACATACTTTTTAGTTTAATTATATCTCCTTGGCTAATTATTGGTGACTTTAATTACATCCTCTATACACATAAAGATAATGGATATTTCACCTCTAAGCTTCAAGCTAATATTTATAGGTAATGCTTGTTTAATGCTAGACCTAAGAATTTATCTTATAAAGGGGCATAATTCACTTGAAGCAATAAACCAACTGGCAACTTCATTTAAGGAACAAACTTGATTGAGCCTTGATCAATAGAGCCTAGTCATCAATATTCTCCAAAAGTAACTGTGAATTTTTGACTTCGATGGTATCCAACCATTTTACTATTGATGTGAAAATTCCTGTAAGCAACTAAAAAGGAAAAATGCCCATTTAGATTCAATAATTTTTTAGCTGCTCACCTAGATTTTCTAGATATTATCTCTAAAGGCATATCTTTACTTATTGAGGGATGTGCTTCCTTTAAATGTTGTTCCAAGCTTAAGGCCATTAAGGTGGAACTTAAAAAAATTAACTCTAAAGTTAGAGCTAATACCTTACACCATGTTTGGAACACAAGGAATTGAATTCAATCACTTGTTTGGAACGAAAAAAAAAGACACCAATTCAATTCATGTGTGGGTTTAAACCCACCTCCCTTTGTAAATTCAATTCACGCGATAATTCACGTGAATTGAAATACAAAGACTGCTGGTTTTGTGATGGTGATCGAAGGTATAACAGAAGTTGTCGAGACGGAGAACATTGAAGCCTAAGGAAGGGCCTTGGTAAGGTGAATCATGAGAGTAGTGTTGTTGTTGACGAGGCTTTCCTGTTCTTGGAAGACTTCACTCCTCATTCTCTCCATGTTGTTTGGAACTTCTTCTCTCTCTCTCTCTCTCTCTCTATTTCTTTTGGGTTTTTGCAGAGAAGGGTCGAAGATAACACAGGAGTTTCAAGGGTTTTTATTTTAATGGAATTTTACGCTTTTAACCTCAAATCACTCCATTTTAATTTTAAAGTTTGATATTTTTAAAAAAACACGCATGTTTATTATAAAAATTATTTTAATTAAATCTTAATTAATAAGAACTTAAATTTCTTTTTATTCAAAAAAATATACATGATAGTTTTTTAAAAATAAATTTTGTATTGCTAATTGTCAACTTAATATTCTAATAACTAAAATTTATATGAAAATTTAATTCAAAACCAAACAATTAATTATCATAAATCATTTTAATTAAAATTCTAATTAAGCTTTAAATTTATAAATTCTAAATTTTAATTATAGAGGTAAATTTTTTATTTTATTTTATTCAATTTGATTTTGTTTTTATTTATTATGTCTAAATTAATTAATCATATTTAATTTATCTAAATTTGGATTGACTTCATTATATAAATTTTCATAAGAATTTATGAAATTTTAGTTTTTATGATTTTATAAATTTAGTTTTGATTCAATCAATCTTTTTCAAATTAATACCAAAAGTTATAAATTCTTATGGAGAGATAGAGGAATGTGTTACATATTAGTTATAATGAAATTGATGTTTATAAGTTGCTCTATGTAAGTGTGAATGTTTATTAGTTAATCACATTATTTTTTCGTAAGGGGTAAATGTGTCATATAAAATAATTGAATTCAATTATAATATTATTGGATTTGTTCCAAATAGTATAATTAAATTCAATTCTAATATTACTAGATTTGTTTCAAACAGTATAAATTGAATTCAAGTCAATCTCATTAATGTAATTGAATTCAATTCGTTAATGAATTCAATTCAAAGGTGTCCAAACAGGCTGTTACTTTTTCTTAAACTCTACCAAGGATGAGCTAGCTAAAGTGTAGAAACTCCTTTTTGTTACTCCAAATTGTCCTACATTATTGTTGGAAACAAATTGGCCCTGAATAAGTATATTGTAGCCCTTAACAATCACAACTCCATCCTTAGGCAAAGATCAAAGGTACTTTGGCTTAGAGAAGGGTATGACATTACCAGGTATTTCTATAACTTCATACTGAGTAGGAATAACTCTAATATAATTATTTATTATAGTGCAAACTCAAGCAATATTTGGTATTCTTAAGAGGAACTCAAAGCTTTTGCTACATAATAGTTTCGAAGTATCATTAAATCTTCCAAATGCTTGTCTAGGAAGGCGAGGCAATTATCCCCATTATATCCGCTCCTGTCACTAATAAGCAAATTTAAGCTCTCACTACCTCATTCCTGCCAGAGGACGTTAAGAATACTATGTTTAATAAGGATCCTAATAAGACCTTTAGAATTAATAGTTTTAAAGAATATTTTATCAAAATTCTTATAACCTTATTGGCTATATCATTACTAGAGTAGTATTTCTTGAGGAATTCAATGGAACCTTCATCTATCTCATTCTAAAAGGCCCAAATCTTAATGGTTTGAATGATTATAGACCAATTTCCTATTACAATATGGTATAAAATTCATATCCAAGCTGTTAGCTAATAGACTCAACTTTATTCTCCCTTCCATCACTGTTATTAGCTAAAGTGCTTTCATTAACGGTAAAATTATTGGTGATAATTTTCTTATTTCCTAAGATTTCAATATTAAAATTTGTGCTTTGAAATTGATTTTAACAAGGCCTTTGACTATATTGAATGGAGCTTCTTCCTTGATGTTCTAAAGGCATTTTGCTTTCCCTTAAGTTTGTAAATTGGATTCAATAATGTATTACCTCCACCTTATTTAGAATACTTATCATTGATGAACCTTCTGATTCCTTCCAAGGTTCCAGGGGGTTAAGAGAGGGGGATCCATTCTCTTATTACCAGTTTTGCCTATGCATGGAAGCACTTCAAAGGACCACGAGCAAGAATATCAACATGGCTAGTTCATTCCATTTCCACTAAAAATGTTCCAAGCTTTAACTATTTAACCCCACTTTGATATAAAACATTATATTGTTTTATAGAGATGACATGAACTTCATTAAGATGTTGTTGAACTCACTTATGCAATTCCAAAAGCTTTCAAGAATAAAGATAAATGGGGGAAAAATCAATCTGTAGGTACTCAGGATTTGGTTAAAGTTGTAGCCCTCTTATTTGGTTTTCAACTATCTCACCCACCTTTTAGATGCCTTGGGTATCCTTGTTGTGGTCTCAAGGCCATCTTATCTCAAGTGCCAACCCTTGTTTTATGCCATTCATAAGAGATGTGGAAGAACAGATGTCTTTCCATGGTAAGTATACTACAGCTAGTGACATATGTCCTATCTAGCTTGCAAGTGCACTGGCTAAGTCACCTTTATCTACCTGTTAAGGTCAAAACATAAAGGATATACTGATTATTGAAAAAATTTTAATGGAGTGTTAACCTCAATAATAACTCCAAAGTTAATACTAAAAATAATACCGAATAGTGGCTTTTGAAACTTTGATACTAACCAAAACACTACTCCCTCTGATTCATAATAAGTGTCGTTTTAGATACATTTTAATTATTCAAAATAAGTGTCATTCTTGACTTTGTATGCATACTTATAATTTTACTTCCAAAATTAACCTTTAATTTCTCTCACATCTTAATTACACAGATTACACAGATTATATTTTCAAGACACTTTAACATGTAATTAATAAGGGTATATCAGACATTTCATTAACTTTCTTAATAAGTGTGCATTCCTCTAAAACGACACTTATTATGAATCGGAGGGAGTAGTAAATACTGCTGTGTTTCGTGGCAAAACTGTTAAACCCTTACCTCTTCAACGAGCATAGTTTCACTCACTTTCAGAGTCTCATTCCATCTTTGATGATGACCTACAATCTTGACACTTTCATCTCCAACGCTCAATTCTTCAAATTCAACCTCGACCATCTCAACTTAGTCTTCGTGACTGTAGGGTTCCCCAAAAGATACCACGAAAAAGTCAAACTTGCTTTAGAGAACACCAACTGACTCCTATAGACCGAGCATAGGAAGATCGATAAACTACGTTCTTTTGCTAGCTAAATCAGCGGCAATATTTTCAACACCATCATATGGGATATGGTGTTTGAAGCTTCTTTTTCAAGGATCAAGCTAAGGGCATCTCCAACCAAGACACCAAAACACCAAATTTTGTGTTTTAGTGCAAAAAATCCACTCCAACCAAGACACCAAAAGTACACATTATTTTGGTGCAATGAATAGTTTGGTGTGTTACTATTCATTGCACCAAAAATATAAAAAGACAACTTTATCCCTTTACTTTTTAGCATTTTTCTTTTATGTCCTTTTTTCAAATTGATTTATTTACATAATTTACTTTGTAATTAAAGTTAACATATTTATTACTTTACACAAAATATATCATTACAAAGATCTCATTGAGACATTTAAAACGAGCCTAATATTGAATATAATATTAAATTTATTTTTAATATTTATTTATAATTCTTATTTATAAGTGTTATAAATTCATTAATAAAATATGTTAAGAACAAAAAATAAATTTGAAATAAAAAATACATAAATCTAAATCACACCATTGATTTTAATTTGTTGTTGCAATAATATTAAATATATTTTGTAAATAATATTAATTTAATAAAAAGTATATATTAATTATTAGAATAATGATTTTTATTTTTATTTTTAATAAATAAATAAAAATTATGGTATAAATATAAATTAATTTAATTAATAACTAAATTATTGTGGTTATATAAATATAAATTAGTTTAGATAATAACTAAATTATTGTGGTATATTCTTTGAAAAAAATTTGGTGTAAAAATTTGGTGTAGAATGGTTGGAGTAACACCAAATTTGGTGTAAAAAGATTATAGGAATATTCCATTTTACACCAAATTTGATGTAAAAATTTGGTGCAAATGTTGGAGAAGGCTTGAGGAAGGCTATTTGTAAAGGAATTGTTAGAGAAATGTATTCTTTATATTGCTTTGTATTTCAAAGCCACGAGTTCTTTGGTATTATTAATAGTACTTTGTACCTGAGAATGCTAGTAAATATTTAATTTATGGGGTTACTTTTCACAATAAGTGATAGAGTTTTGTTTCATTTATGTGGTCAATGACGTGATACTTCACTATAGGATGATAGTACATTTCACTGAACAAACCTTTTGTAGGCTATTTTCCGGCTAGACCCCATTTCCCTTCTTTGCCTCTCTACTTCAAAAGTAAGATAATAAACTTTACGTCTTTTACATGTTTGTAAATGGTAACAAGTGCGTCAGAAGGAAGAGGAGATGTATGCTTTTCTGTCTGTTCTAATATTGTTCTAACCAGTTTTTAAAAATTAGACCGAATTAGTTAGTTGGACCAAAAAATCGGTGATTTGGAGTATGAAATGGTTCGATTTAGCCTTTATTTTTGTGAGTAGTTGACTCATTTATTGTACGGTTGGACCGATAAAAATCGTTGAACCGGTGAAAGAAAAAACTAATCGGTCCATTTTGAATGTCTTAATTTTAATGATTTCAACTTGAATGAATATTATGATGAGTGATCTTTTTTTAATCTTTTTGATGAAATATGACTAGTGAGCTTTGTTATCTTATTTTGTGTTGCGTTGGTAAACTTAAAAAAAACTTATATGTTTTGAAGTTTAAAAGTTTAAGTTTATAATTAGATAAATAATTAAATAGTATGTTTAAAAATTATCTTATACATATAATATATAAAATAAAATTTTTTATAGTTATCAGTCACCGGTTTAATCACGGTTAAATTTTGGTTGAACCATTAACTTTTAAATCAGTTGCTTTTCCGATTCAGTCACCGGTTCATTTTTCAAAACATTAATTTTAACTTATCTTATCCATATATTTAGCTTTATATAAATGTGTTTGATAAGATAAATTAAAACAGCGTTAAAAGTTAGAACAGCGTAAGGAAATGCCTCTCAGGTGTCATTGTTTCCCTCTAAACAAGCACTCTCGTCTTTACCTTTTTATCCTTTTCGTTTTCTTTTGAACGTGAAGCCCACTGTCCATAATCGTGTTCTTTTACTTTCTTCCGTTATTTTGCATTTATTGTTTATAAATCACAGAGACCAAAGGTAGGTGGGACGAGGGACCACAGGAAACACGTGAGCATGCTATTATTATTTAACTAAAATCTAAAACTTTCCATTAACACGTGAGATTAGACTCAAGTCTAATTAATGTCCTTAAACAGAAATTAGCTGCTGGAGATTAAAATATGAGAATGAGAAGTTAAAAAGAAGACTGGCAAATATGGTAAATAGGGGGAAAACTGATGGCTATAAGTTAACCACAGAATAAAAGGGGAAAGGCGGCGACCGTTCCGTGATCCTTTATGCTTTTCTACTTTTGCATCTTGGAACTGGATGCGGGCATGACCATGACGGATGATGAATCTGATGCTCTAATCTAACATTAAATCTCACGCTGACGTCAATATCCTCTCTGCCACTTTCTTTCTTGTTTTATTTATTTTTCCCTTTTACTCTTTGTTGTTTTTTTTTCTTTTTTTCAAATATCATACAAATTTAGAGACAAGATCTTCTGTACTCGTTAGGGGTGAGCATTATTCGGGCCGAACCGGGCAGGTAAGCAAATGCTAAATTTCGGATAATTCGGGCAAGCTCGGGTATTACCCGAATTATTTTCGGGCCGGGACGGGTAACTCCGAAAAAATTCGGGCCAACCCGATTATCCGAATTAGGTTTAAAATAATTATGAAATAAGATAATTAGGGTAAATCAGGTCGGGATAATTCGGGTAAATCGGGCCAGGTAAATAGGTAATTCGGGTAATTCGGACCGGGTAAGTTTGGGTAATTGAAAGTTCGGGTTCGGGCCGGGCAAGATGGAAAAAAATTCGGATAATTCGGACCGAACCCGAACAGTAAAAATTTGGCCCGAATTACCCGAATGCTCACCCCGAGTACTCGTAACTCTTTGCCTACTCGCTGCTTTCAATCATGGGAAACAAACTTTGAGTGGATATAATAATGTACAAATCGCTAATTAAGTGATGGAATACATGTACCTTGACAGGAATAGTCAAACATGAATCAACAGAATTGAGTTGAAGTGAAATGGGATTCCGTAAGAACATTTTCTTGTCAGCTGATTCCATTGTCATGAAGAATGTCCACAACTTTTTCTGCTGATACATCACTTATGATCTACTTCTTGTTCCCTTATAGATAACCTAATCAAACAGCAGACGATAGATATCAGAAGACATGGTCATTTGATTTGCTTATTCTCAGTTTACCCTTTCCAAGTCAAAATCTGCAAACCTTGTGATTATCACATGTTTTTGAGAAAGTGTCATATAATTTTTTTGAAGGATTATTTAACTCTTATCTTGAGGCTCCAAAGTCAACTTTTTCATTTTTTCAGCGAACATAAGGGAGCTCCCAAAAGCTCCTAAGTGAGTAAGATTGCCTAAACAGATCATGTCCAAGTTCTTAAATCTGTCCTAACAAACAAATGTTACTGTCTGCAGAAAGAAACAAGGTTGTACGAGTAACGACAGAGCTACAAACACCAAAAGCCAATCTAGGTGAGACCGGATTGATTGCTCTCTTTAGTCTGTACTTTGACATTGGCTGCATCTCCAGCCACCAAAACGTACAAAATACATAATTTCTCTTCACTCTGTTTCTTCCCTTCTTAAGCCCTTTCTCTCTCCAACTTTGTCCCCAGAGCTCAAGATCTTCCTTGCTTTTGGTGCTCTGAATAGCAAATCTGTGGCTCTTAGTTATCCTCTACTCTGTTTCCCAATATCGCCTTCTCTGTTTATCTCAAGCTTTTCACTTTTTATGCCATTTTTTATAATACTTTTAAAGTTCACAACTTCTATTTATTTGAGGTTTCCATAATCTGCTATCTGAGTTTGTTTTTGGGTTTCTCATTTAGATATTTATGCTCTAACATCTGTTAAAAGTTTTAGACTTTTTCCTTCGGTTGCTTCCTCTTCAAGATCTTATCTTGTGCTGCTTAAAAAATAAGCTTCATAAGGTTTACTCAAGAAAGTGATTGGAAAATATTCCAAGAAAATTTTCGAATGAATTAACTGGTGTTTGATTATTCTAATGGTTCTCTGCCATCAAATCTCTTTAAGATGAGCCTACAGTGTTCTTCTAGGGAAGAAAGAGACAGAAGCATGGTTCAAACAGAGCAACAACAGATAAATACTGAGCTTTTGTTCATGGATTCAAGTTTTAGTCACAATTATCAGCAGCAAAACGACCAACCCTCTTTGGGGTTATTGCGGTTTCGCTCTGCTCCGACCTCACTTCTCTCCACTTTCAATGATAATGGACTGAACATCGATCCAATCTTGAATTTCAAGGAATTTGAGGATAAATCTGGAGCAGGAGTGAGAGAGGCAGCTGCTCCTTTAATGAAATCCCAGCAGAGTAACTCTGCCTTGCCTCCTCACTATCCAAGGCAAAATTCATCCATCTGCTCTTCAGCTGTGGGCACTTCACGTGGTCTGGTTGGTACAATGGCATTGCGTCAAGATGAGGAAGTCAAAAGGATTGGTTCAACACTTGCTAGGCAGAATAGCTATCCAGCTGGACTTGTTGCCAGTTTTGCCGCTCAAAATGGTATTTTTCTTGCTCTTCTCAGTGAAAGAATGTTTTCTCTTCCTTTTAATCCTTCTCTTCCAACGAGAGCTATTTCTTCTGTTTACTTACTCCACATATTTCGATAGATGAGCAAAAATGTGTTAAAAATACTCTGTCAACTAATATATAAAGATGGAAGGAATCATTGAATATCTCTCAGTAAATTGCAGACTATGCCACCATGAAAAGTATGGAAAACTACTGTGCTGCAAACAGTACCGCATACGAAGGAAGTCCCAGATTGAAGTCTAAACTTAGCTTCTCATCTACAGTACCTTCTTCCTTAAGCATGTTGTCCCAGATTCCTGAAATTGGGAATGAAAACATTGTGAAAGGCAGCCCTGACAGTAGCAAGCTCAGTGGTGATGATAGTCGTTTCTATGGTAGCCCTGGATTCCCATATAGTTCTTATGCAGAGGACAGCGGCAGCTTGAAAAGAGATCAAAATGGAAGTGGAAAGCTTCTCACTACTTCACAGGTAATAAATTCTGTAAATTGGCTGTTAAAAGTACTTCTTACGCTTGACCACACTCTAATCAGTTGGTGCAAATCTAGAATGGAGAACTTGGCAGTCACTATCCCTTGTTATCCCACCATTTAAGTTTACCAAAGACTTCGGCAGAAATGGTTTCCATAGAAAAGTTCCTCAACTTTCAAGATTCTGTGCCTTGCAAAATTAGAGCAAAGCGTGGTTGTGCCACCCATCCTCGGAGCATTGCTGAAAGAGTAAGGGTCATATTTGCACCTTCCTCCTCTCCTTATTTTTGATAATATGTACACACATCGAAGATAAACTATGTTAAAATTCTCAGGTGAGAAGAACCCGGATCAGTGAGAGAATGAGGAAGCTGCAAGAGCTTGTTCCAAACATGGATAAGGTAGAATGTTTAACAATCTCACCGTCAACGATATTATGCGTAATACACAGTTCTCGGGTTTTAACTTTTTTTGTTTCTTCTTGTCAGCAAACGAACACAGCAGACATGCTAGATTTAGCTGTTGATTACATCAAAGATCTTCAGAAACAGTACAAGGTATTAGGGTGTTATCTATAAGTGAACCCAATAACCTTGGCCCATATTAACTTCTCGAATTCTGATTCAGACATCTGAAATTTTTGCAGATACTAGGTGAGAAAAGGGCCAACTGCAAATGTTCAAGTAATCAGAAGCCGGTGGAAAATCAAACTCGATAGGAACTAGAAAACTTTCTTGTTTCTTTTCTTTTTTTTCCAATCTGTTTCGTGGAATAAGGAACACAAATTGATGGTTTAGGTCAATATTTAGTAAGCAACAAGTAATTTCAATATTAAAAGCTGAATATACTGCCTAAAATGAAGAGGTAACTGTATAGGACTGGTTGCTGTCTTGCATTTGTGCCATGTTTTATGTAATTTTCCTTCCTTTTTCAGTTCCTTTGACTTATGTATACAATAATGCTCATAGCAATAGTAAGGGAAAGAAATTTAGAGAGGCAGGAGAGACAAGAAAGAGACCTTGCCAGTTGCCAATATTGTCAATTGCTTTGAAAAAACTCTATAAGTCCTTGAGCCAAAAAGACAAACCGCCTTACTGTCATTAGTATAAACTAGACTTAAAAAGTGAAATCATGATGGGATCATGTGTGATTTGATTAAAACCTATAATGCCTCCAAGAATGATGCTAAATCATTTAAGAAGTGCAGGTGGCTTGAGTTGGATAATGAGGGAACAAGTGTCAAGGACAATCCTATTCCTACACACTCAGTTTAAATTGGTGGACTTATAATAACAAGTAGAGGAGCCTTAGGAAATCATATCCTATGGTTTCCTTTAATATTAGTTTCTTCTTTTTTCTATTTTTGTATGCTTTACCTATTATAGATCCATTACATGGTGTTTATTGATGTGGTTCATTCATAATTTTAAACAAATTATTTAAATTTAAATTATATTAATTTATAAATGTTTTCCAAAATTTGAAGAAATTTCATTAACCAAGATTGAAACTTAATTAAAAATACAAAAATCTTGAGAATATCTTATAAGATAGAAAGGAAAAAAAATCACAAAAGCCGGAGGAAGATTAAATTTGTGAAAAATAACCTCTAACCCTCCAAGTTCCATCTTATATTTATTTGTAAATTTGCACTCATATAACCCTTATTTGTAAGAATGATTCCTATAATCTTTATATTAAATTCATACTCGTCCATTGCTAAGCCTTTTCGTAGTCTAATATTCCTCTCATGCCATATAGTATAAATACTATAGGTGAAACAATTTAAAAGAAAACAAGCATCATGTGTCATACCCCTTAATTGCATTGCTCACTCATTGTATAATATTTTGCCATTCCCACACACCATTGTATAATTGATACATTTGTTTTATACTGGAACAAATAGCCTAAGAGTAGACACATTGGAAAAATATGTGAGCATTAGTTTCAGTAACAAGTTGACATAGAAAATAGATATTGTCTTATAGCCCATTACATCTATCCTTTGTCTACATTCTTTGCATTTTTGCTAGCCAATTCATGAAATAAGTTTTAAGGATTAGGGATTTGTCCTAAATAAGATCAAATAAAACACTTTGGATGAATAGGGAGTAAGATTTATTAGGGAAACTATGAGAGGGATCTCTCAACCAAACTATATTATCATCCTAGATCTCTCAACCAAACTATATTATCATCCTTTAAAGGATTTGATAAATTAGGCATGCAATTAAAATTGCAATATGAACATTTGAAATTAAAAAACCAATTTCCCTTAGAGATTAAATCACTAAACTTTATAAATCCTTATATTGAGTGCATGTAAGTATTCCTTCAGGTGCAAATGCCAGGAGTGCTTATTTGTCAAACTAGAACTAAGTCTGCTTGACATTTCATTAGGTTTTCATGACATTTCCTATCAAACTTTTAAGAGGAGAGTGAAGTTGATCCCTTAACTTTAGCATTTGGATTAATCAACAAGAGTGCTCTCTATTGATTTTCAATTGCCAAAACTGGTCCTAGATAGTTAGTATTAATGTGAGAGATGGTTAATTGACTATTTTTTAACCCTATATTTAATGTATTCTTGCTTTGTATTTTATACTTTTGTTGTATATTTGGTACTTAATGTGCTTCAAGTGTTTACATCTGATAATTACCTTCATGGACTTAAAGGAGAAGAATTTAGGCCAAAAAACGACATAAAATAGAAAATTAGCAATTTGGAAAAAGTTCAAGGTCGTGTACTTTTGCAATACTCAATAGATTTTGATTATGATCGTGTATAACCCACAAATATAGGCTTTCATATAAATTCGACGTTTCAGAGGCAAATCAAAATAGGAAGCGGCTGACATTATTATGAGACGTTCAGAGGTGATTCTAGAGGCGATTTGGAGCTTAAGAAGCAGAAGGCACTAGATTTTTATCGAGAGATCCATCAGAACACAAGATACGACATCTACATTATCATAATATATGAGAGAGAACAATTAGGGAGATTTAGAATTATGATTTTGATGTATTCTATTTTTTCTGTATATATGGATATGATTTTGTGTTCGTCGATGTATAGCTAATTTTTTTGTTAGTATTTAGGCTGGATGAACCCTAGTTGAATACTTTAACATTTTTTTTAATTATTTTATGAATGCAATGGAATTGAATAATTGTTGCAATCCAATTATCTATTTTATGATTTTATATTAATTTGATTTATTAGACTTTAATCTGATTTCATACTTAGTGGTTGAGAAATCTTAGTTGAATAGATCCACGATAATTAGAAATAGTTGATTGCAATCCTAGAGATATGATGACATAAATCTTCTAGATTAGGATCAAACCTAACAGAGGGATTCATAATACAGTAATGCAATCCTATAAGTTTTAACCTGAGTAATTCGATTAGAAAACTTAGGCTTAGTTGTTAGTAGACTCAAGGTTACCTACTAGCATATCTTAAGAATCTCCACGGTCCAATTAATCAACAACACAATTGTATAAAAAATAATCTATCTGTTAAGGGTTTAGGGGGGATTCGACGCTTAGATACTAATCATTTGATATTGATTGATAAATAACTTAGTGACTTATCTAATTATTTGCTTTAATTGTGCTGATTGTTTACTTTAATTGTTAAATTTTAGTTTCTTAGATTTAAAACCCATAATCAATCCGTAAGCTGGATAATAGAATAACAGTCATTACTAATACTCACCGTCCTCATGGGATTAACTCATATTCACGGGTACTAGCTACAGTTACACCATGCACTTGCAGTATTAAATATTAACTAATGTTAATTAAATTAATCAAGTTTTTGACGTTGTTGATGGGGACGGTGACATTAGGAACACTTTAGTTTTATTAACCTAATCATTTTTTTGTTTTACTTTACGTTATTTAATTTGTTTTTTTAGTTAGGTTATTTCCTTTGTTTAGGTTGGAATTTAGGTCAGTTTGTGACCCGGAGTAACACTAAGAAACTTATTTAACATAGATCTTGAGATAGAACTACGCATAGGAATCATCGTAGAACAAAACTTAGGGAGTTTGAACTAGATCGTCAAATAGAGGACTTGGAAGGTCACACAAACACCGAAGGATCGTGCAATATGGTGGACCAACCGTGATTTGTGTTTGACTATGCTAAACCAAACTTAACTGGCTTAGAATCTAGCATCGTGAGGCCGACTGTACAAGTCAACAATTTCAAGATCAAATTGAGCATCATTCAAATGGTGCAATTATCAATCCAATGAGACTGCGTCTATTTCCTTTATCTTTTAGAGGAAAAGCAAAGCAGTGGCTTAATTCTATGCCACGTTCGTCACTGACCACCTGAGATCAAGTGGCAGAAAAAATTTTGACGAACTATTTTTCTCGTACAAAGACCGCGAAACTAAAGAATGACATCTCTTTGTATTCCTAACTAAAGGAGAATCATTATACGACACTTGGGAGAGATTTAGGGAGATGTTTCGATGATGCCCATACTATGGATTACCTCTGTGGATGCAAATCCAAACTTTCTATAAGAGGATAAGTCAAAATACTTGGTAGTCAATTGATGTTGTAGCTGGAGGGACGCTAAACAACAAGACACCTAAAGTGGCCTAAAAGTTGATCGAGGATATGGCCACGAATAACTATCAATGGTGCTTAGCTAGAGCACAAACCACTAATAGGCCATTTGGAGTGTACGAAGTAGACACTGTGACGAGAATGGCAAGTCAAGTGGAGGCCCTAAGCAAGAAGATAGACAACATTACTTTGGCTCCACAGGGAAGAGTGATGTAGTATGAGTCTTGTGGGTTAGATCACCCAGGACATGATTGTCAATCGAATTAGCCCAAACATGTAGACTATCTGAGGAATGCTTTAAGACCCAAAAATAATCTGTACAGTAACATATACAACCTTGGATAGAGGAACCACCCCAACTTCTCATGGGGTAACCAAGGTCAACAATGAAACAACCCTCCACCGAGATTTTAGGCACAAACATTACATCCAAGGAAACCAGAGATGGATAAGCTAATACTGGATTTTATTTAGGATTCAAAGGCAAAACATTAACAAACAGATGCATCCATCCGAAACTTGGAGATAAAATTTGACCAATTGGCCAAAGCAATGGTGGAGAGACCTAAAGGGAGTTTATTAAACACAACTGAAACAAATCCAAAAGAAAGGATAATGGCAATCACCCGGTCCAGTGCAAAGAAGCTCCGCAACGAAGAAGATGAAGAAGTCACAACTGAGGGTCACTTTGAAACGATTAGTGAAACTACTTTGAAGGAAGTCAAGTAATCTTAACCTTCTATTCCGAAACCCGTGCAAACCAAGAAAAAAGAAATGAAAGAAGAATTAGATTATGTGATCAGCTTGTTCAAGAAACTTAAAGAAGAGTTTCCTTAGATAAACTTCTTTCGCATAGATCAAAGAGCATGGAATTACTGGAAGAGATATCATCAAACAAAGAGGAACCAAAGAACTTGGAGGATGAAGAGTCAAGTAAGGAGAGCTCCAACGAAATGGCAACACTACCATAGAAACAAGTTGACCCAAGGAATTTTTATATCCCTTGTACTATCGGTAATGACAAAGTGGATAAGGATTTGCGAACTTAAAAGCCGACATAAATATGATGCCTTACACTTTATGCAAAAAGATGAAATTAGGTTAATTAACACCAACTAGGATGTGTGTGCAAATGGTTGATAGATCACTCCACCATCCTAGGGGCATAATCAAGGATATGTCAGTTAAAGTTGTTAAATTCATCTTTCTAACTGATTTCACCATCTTGGGCATAGACAAAGATATAGAAATACTTATTGTACTTGGATGACCATTTTTAGCTACCGCCAAATCTCTTATAGATGTTGACAAAGGCGAGTTAACTTTGACTATAGCGCCCCTTACCTTAGAGTACCCACCGGAACACCCGTAGGTCATTCCGGTATATACCCTACGATAAGAGTCCACTACTGACAACCACCACTAAACTCCTCATGGCATCAAAATCATAAAGCAGTAATAA
>JAOQMR010000007.1:3065486-3096049 GCA_027563865.1 Erythroxylum pelleterianum | reverse complement strand
TGAACAGTCATATGTACTCTCAATCTAACCCATCCTATACCAATTTACCATTTTACCCTTCCAATTGAGGGTGGGATGTTACATTGACAGCAGGGGACGAGAGGATTTCATTTAAAGTATCCTATGGTAAGAAAAATCCCTTTGAATTGGTAGGTGTAATCAAGATAAAGGAAACTTGTGAAGAAGTTTTACAGGACTCCACTTGCAAGGATCCACTTGAGAAGCCTCAAATTCAAAAGAATAAACCAAGGAAGAAAGGTGGTAGAAAGCATAGCCAAGCAATTTACTTATAGGTTATGAAACCTATAGTTAGGTTACAATCACATGATTCATTCGAACCACTGTGAGCAAAAAGGTACATCAAGCTAGCGATGGTAAAAGAAGTAGGAGGCAACTCACGATTTTGAATTTATTTTGTTTTAGCTTCTATTTTAAATTAGGTTTCTAATTTTGTTTTTGAGTGTTTTTGATACAAGATAAGCATCTAGGAGAATTTGAGCATAATTTGGACTTAAGGGTAGCTTTTTATGTGTTTAATGATAATGTGTGAGGATCGTTATGTTACAGATTAAAATTTGAAGTTGAACAGTTCATAAAGCGCATTAATTACTCTGCAAGTTTAGATGCATAATCGTGCATCTAAACATGCACATTCATGATTTAAGGTATTATGAGAGGTGCACGATCTAATGCACAACTGTGCACTTGCGTGATACATCCTAAAATGCATTAATTTTTGAAACCTTCTCATTCTCTTCTTTCCCTCTTACGTCGAGAACTCTCCTCAACATACCCAATCCATTTTTTTGCATTTTCATCTGTTTTATTGACGTCCAAGTAAGTTTTCATATCTCTTTAACTTGTTTATGCATGGTTTATTAGATGTTTTGTGAGCATTCATAGATTTTTCAAAGAAAAAATGCCAAGTTCTTCATTTCGGGAGTTCTGGATAATGTGTGTTATTTTAGGCTTAATTATTGTCTAAGATCATATTTAATCTTCGCCTAATGTTTTCTATCATCTGATTTGAGTCAATGCATATAAATTGGGTTCATATTCAACTCTAATTGTGGAACATTATGATTTCGCCATTTTTGGTATTTTAATTGCGATGTTTTTGTGTCAAATTAGGTTAGTTAGTTAGTTCCGACGTTGATTAAGCATGGGATTGTGTTTAATAAAGATCCAACAATAATAATAATATGTCTTAACCACATTATTCAATTTCCGACAGACAACCTTTTAAAGTTAGTGAAGTTGAGGTTAGTTTAACACAGTTTTCAGTTACCATACATTCATGTATGTTATTCTTCTTCTATGTATTAGTTACATGAATAATGCATTGTTTTAACCTTTTTTATAATAGAAATCTACTGCTTCACCATTAAATAGAAAGATAACATTTGGATCAATTGATCTAAACACTTTTCAATTATCATTCTAACCAAAATTGTTGAGATGGAGGGGAAGCCCAAGTGTCATATGATGACAATTGCAAGAGCGAGCTTCCAAACAAAGAGCTATTACAAATTCAAACCAACAAGCTTCTAACATTCAAATTGGAAGTCATCAAAGTATAAATGACAATTAGTTGTATATTAGTTAGTTTGTAGAGAATTCTGGTTGGATCCAATATCCAATACCTAGTTGGATCTATTTTGTATATTTTTTGTAAATTCTAGTTAGATCCATTTTGTTTATTTTGTGTACATTCTAGTTAGATTCATTTTAAAGTATCTTAGTAACGTTCTAGTTACATCCATTCTGATTTAGAATTGAAATGATGTAGTAAAATGATACAACTTGATAGCCATTATGTGCATGACTCAAAATGGTATACGTTACTTCCTTTTGCATAATTACTTTGATTAAACGAATCTTGTTATTTTTAATGACTTAAATTATATGAATATCAAAGTTAATGACTATATTATATGTCTCATCTTTACAACTTTATAATTCTTATATTGTTCATATGCTTATCAAATGGAACTTTGTATAATATTTTTTGTGACTGACTTTTTAAACTTATTGTCACAAGTTGAACTTTAATTTTAATGTAACCATATATGTACTTACATATGAATGGAGTAACTAAAATATATTAACTAAAGTTTCATGTACAACACAAGTACTTCTCACATTATCTTAATTCATATACAACATTCTTAATATACAAATTCTTATAAAGCATATCACATCAGCCCCATGATTTTAATAGTGAGAAACATATAACAACAATATATATCGACATGGAAATAACCATAATATATGTCATAATATCTTCTTTAACTCCTTGATATCATTCATAGCAAGCTTCATTTTGTACCCCATTTGCTTTATATTTTTCATCTAACTCAATCTATTCCTTTTGTTGCTCCTTATTTGGTATTTGACAACTCCCTCATAGACCTCAACTCTTTGTAATTTAATGCTAATTAAAGCTTTAACTTAGTGTTATCATCGTCATACAATGAGAGAAATTACAACTCCTAACCTTGTAAGCATCACCAAAACAAACATTCATTAACACATTTATTCTATTTTTTCCTATATTGAACATCATAATAAAATATTTTTACTAACCAAATATTTTGTGCACCCATAAAACCTATGACCAAGATTTTTTTCACTATATAAAGTACTTAAACAAGTGTTGAATTCACATAAGCATTGATTGCTAGTTTTAGAACTATTGTTAGTTAAAGACCTAGAAAAACGATGTATCCAATCCAAACTGCTCCACTTTTCTACTATATGCCACAACATAACCAAGCAATAACAAGAAACATGTCCATCAATTAACAATATGGAAATAGCCATCAATCACTAAAAAATAAGTATCCTATTCATAACAGAAATGCACATCACAATGGAAACATATACATTCAACAAATAACAACAATATTCAATATGGGATTCACATTTACTTTTATCAATGAAATTGTTAATTATTGTTCAAAAATTATAAAGAAGAAAAATTAGGAATTTATTTTCTTTATTTAGAAGGAAACAAACAAGGAAATATATTAGTATTCAATTGGCCACTGAAACATTTAATCTAATTCTAGGATGTTAAATTATTATTTTCCTTTCTTCATCACTTTTATAAAGCTACCAACAAATGTATGCATATATTGAAACCTCATTACCCTCCAAATTTTTCTTAATGTCAACACTTTCCTAATTCAACTATGTTCAGTATGCCAGACAAGAATTTAAAACGTAGATGAAGGTGATATAACTGAAGTTATTTTAGAAAAAAGGTGAAATTTTATAGACTACTCAAGTTAACACAAATACTAGAGTCATCCACCAATGCTTAATTCTTGGATAAGAACAATTATCCATTGCAAAATTGAAGGATATATAGGATTATTGTGAACAAGCCACCATTGGAGGAAAAAGAATCAAGAAGAACAAACGCCTATTAGTTGAAGAAAAATCAAAGATGATATAAGAAACAAAAAAAACAATCATCTGTTGTGCATGGTTAATAGTGATTTGATACGAAATAAGGAAAGCAGAAGAAAATTAAAGACAAATGCAATCATGGTTCTGTTTAAGGGGAAATTAGGTTTTAGGTTTTAATTTTTTAAAGCAATTAAAAATTAATTAATTAATTTAAAAAATAAGAAATTAATATTTAATTACATATCAACTGCCATATTGGCAGCTAACCTTATCTAGTATACCTAGGTGGCCTAGCTTAACATGGACATAACATTTATTTGATGTAAGGGTGATGAAGTGAGCATTTTTAGGGCAAATTACTCTACTTTGAAAATATTATGGGGTAAACTGGTATTAGAAATAACAGTAGATGCCATCATAAACTTCTTGCCAAATTTTAGGGGGAAAATTGGATCTTTTGTCAAAAAAATAATTGTATAGTGTTGATTAAGGAGGTACTTGTGGGTGGTTATATTTTCCAAAAGAAGAAAGCATTGAATCCATCAGGTCTCAGAGCCTTGTCAAGTCCAAAACTGAAAAAGACATCTTTTATACCTAAATTGGAGAATGATCTAATTAAAGAATATTTTGTCTTAGAGTTGAGGCTTAGTAAGATATATTTTATAGTATCTTAGTAACTAAAGGAAATTACATCCTTAATTCTTAGTAATACTTTAAAGTAGTACAATACCATGATCTTAGGATCTTTTGGTTCAACTACTATAGAGACGTTTGGGAATTGTAATGTGATTATATAATTGTAGTTTCTTCCAACAAGTACACATATAGAAGAACTTTGTGTTTTTATCCCTTTCTCTCATCCAATTGATCCTAGTTTTCTATATAATTAAGGAGTGATGAATCTCTAGTGTCTCCATATATCTAGATAAACTTGTCTCTTAGTCTACTTAAGGTTGTCATAACTTGGATTCAAATTTAGCAATTCATAGGCCCTGATTAAAGCTTTGGGAGCTTTATTCATAGGTATCTTAGTGTTGCTATTAGCACTCTTA
The DNA here is from genome assembly GCA_027563865.1 of Erythroxylum pelleterianum. Classification (NCBI taxonomy): domain Eukaryota; kingdom Viridiplantae; phylum Streptophyta; class Magnoliopsida; order Malpighiales; family Erythroxylaceae; genus Erythroxylum; species Erythroxylum pelleterianum. The sequence goes on along the minus strand of JAOQMR010000007.1, from coordinate 3,091,583 downwards.
TTAAGGATTTCGAGCTCCTCTTTAATGCCCCTCAATCTTGTCATCAATGCTATGAATACTATATCGGAACCAATATCGAATTTGGTTTTGTATGGTATTATATCGATATCGGTTAATATTAGGTACCGTTTCAAGAAATTTTTTAAAATTATAAATAATCCCTATTTTTCAAATTGTACAAAATAGTACCTCAATATATTGTCCTATATAATTTATAATTTTATATCAAATTTGTCTAAAAAATGAAGATAATAGAAATTCTAAATAATAACAATCTATTTACTTATATTAATATTACTTTTCACTTTTTTACATATAAACAATAAATACATTTAATACGAAAAAGATCATTTAATTATTATACAAATATGAAATTAATGATAATAAAAATGACTTAAAATGTTATAATTTTATTATATAATACATAATAATTAATCAAAAATCAAATAGAAAGAATAATTATTGTCAATAATAAAATATAGTTTCTATCTTAATATTTAATTATTAATAAATATATTTTTATCTTAATATTTAATTATTATCAATAATAAAATATAGTTACATTTATATTAACAATTTAAAAAATAAATAAAACATTAAGGCCTCTTAATTTTCATTAAAACATATTTCTAAGTACTCTTTGTAAATAAAATGTAACTATTATTTTTTATGTGAATCTAAATATCATTTTATTAATAATAAAAAGAGATGATAAATTTAAAAATATTTATTTTCAAAAAACACTATTTATTGCATAATTTTTTAAAATTTTAATTTAATAATTAAAATTTTAAAAATTAATAACTTATATTTAAATATTGTCTTTATTAATTATTTTTTATTAAGCCAATGAGCACATGTTATACTTAGAACAATTCCATTTAGCTTTAGTTCAAGTGTTCAACCCTGACCCATCTATTCCATTCCCATGTCAAAAAACAAAGAACTTTAATGTTTTATTTTTCTCCAAATTCATCTGCAAGCACAACGCTTTTGCACAACAAAAGTCATGACAACTACTATAGTAGCTACAACCAAACTTGGGGTCTTTCCCAGAAAAAGTTGGACATCCAAATGATATTATAGTCGGAGTTCATTTGGGAACCAAGATTTATGAGCAAACGAGCAAAGGTAGAGAGTGAGGCATAGGCCACAGAGATGGTGTCACAGAAACAGAGGCAAACAGTGTTAAAACATGTTGGGCAAAGGAGAAGACTCCAACGTTGGGTTTGGTTACTATCTCCGTTCGGTGGAGACAGATAACAAAACACAAAAATCCTGTGCCTCGTAGTGTTTGGTTGCTAACCCAACTTATTTTTTTCCCTTCCAAAACCGTGGGACAAGATTTCTTGTCCCTGTGACAAAAACAAAACACATAAGCAACTTCCAGAAATACCCCTCCCCCAACGATGCCGTATGATCATTGCGTCTTACAAACCTAGCAAAATCACTCTTCTCTCTAAAACAACTCTTCTCTCTCGCACGCTACCTTTCTTCCCTCTGGTTTGTCTCAGCAATCAAAGGTAAGTTTTTTTTCTGTTCATTTTCTCCAATTCTTTGCCTCTCGTTTCGCTGTCCTTGTTTGATTCCTTATGCGTTTACTTGATTGCTTTTGCTCTCTGGCTTTGTTTTAAGAGTTTACGAGTATGAGAAAGTGGTTTAAGTACATTAAGGGTTTTCTTTGAATTGTTGTGATAGAATCTGTCGACTGTGTTCTGGGGTTTCAAGTTTCTGTGGGTTTGGTTTTGGAGAAGCACCTCTTTGGACAATTTATTTTTGGTGGTTTAAGACTATCGAAGTGTTGATCTGGACTTATTTTGAGCTCACCTGATTTGGAGAATTTTGATGTAAACAAATTAAATAAAAGGTGATCTGTTTGCCTCGTGAGTCTTGAGCATTAGTTGTAGGGTTTGATTCTGTTGCAGATTTTATGGAATTTAAGGGATAAAACCTTAGTTTCTATGTTCTGAGGATATTTTTTGAACATTCCAAAGCTTTTGACTACATAGACTATTGAAGAAATTAAAGCATCTAACTCGTCAAAGCCGAGATTGGAACGGGCTAGCGTTTGAGCCTTTATTTTGAAGCTCTTATATTGTGGTGAGGACCTTGAAGTTTTTGATTTTACGGTGCGTTTTATTTGTCTTGATGCTGGGGTTCTTAGAACTTTGATATGGATAATTCAAAAAACAAGCAAAATGATCATTTGGGGGTGAACAAGATGGGCAGGAACATAAGGAAAAGCCCATTGCACCAATTTGGACAACCTTCTCCTACAATGATGCCACAATTGACACTTGGTGACTCAGTTTGGGCAAATACTACTGAATCTCCTATTTCAACATACATGCGTTACCTTTAGAATTCGATGATTGATCCTACCCCCCGAAGAAGTCAGGCTCAACCCCACTTACAACCACATGAACTACAAACACAATTACCAGGTCAAATTTAGCCTCATCCACCATCTTCTGGGATACTATCTAGTCCACCTTTGCCTGCAGTACCATCCGCAAGAGTTAATGGCCTTGTACCGCCCATGACTAATTTCCCATCTTCACAAATTAATGGACCTCCTTTTTTACCCTCTCCTACCTCTCAGTTCCTTTTGCCGTCCCCCACACGTTACATGAATTTGTTGTCTCCAAGGTCTCCTTATCCATTGCTTTCTCCTAGAATTCAGTTTCCTCCACTGTCACCAAATTTTACATTTTCACCAATGGCTCAATCTGGGATCTTAGGTCTTGGTCCTCATCCACCGCCTTCTCCTGGCCTTCTTTTTCCCTTATCACCATCAGGGTTTTTTTTCCATTTCCAGTCCAAAATGGAGGGGTCAATAGTCTCATGGGAAAGTTATTGTGTTTTGGAGTTCTATGATCTGGGGTGGGTTGGTAACTCTTTCTATGGAGTTTCATCAGCAATTGGGGCATCTTGTTTTCAGATTTACATGTGTTTAAGCTGTAGCCATTTTGTTTCTTGAATAACAAGTGTATCTTATGGTAGTCATCACATTACTCACACTTTAACACCACTTCTATGTAATATGGTAGTCATTGGGTTTGGAGGGTTTGCAAATCTGATTAAAATCTGATGTAATGTGATGTTCTTTTTCTTGGTGTTTTTGCTAATGAAATTTTTAGTTGTTGTTTATTCTTGTATTGTTGGTTGTGGCTTGTTTATGATCATTATATTTTTTTTAATCTTTGCAGGCAGTGTTTATTTACAAAAATGGATAACAAGGATCATGATGCTATGTTTAAGTGTCTGACTTTGTTTGAGCTTTGGAACGGGGAATTGGATTTTATGAGAATGGTCATGTTGCTGTGCTTGTATATATACACACAAAAAACTGAGTAGGAGTGAAAATGCTAAAGGTAGTAGGGCATTGACAGTACCAACTAGGCAAGCTAATATAGATAGGATTTTGAATGGGGGTGATAGGAATAGCTAGTGGGATTTAAGGATGGACTTAAATGAATTTATATTGTTATGTGAAATGCTTCAAGTCTATGGTGGGTTAAGGAATAATGGTCATGTGCCTACTGAAGAAAAGGTTTTAATCTTCCTAAGAATATTAGCACAAAATGAATCTAATAGAGTATTACAAGTTAGGTATGTGAGGTTAGGGGAAACAATAAGTAGGGCTTTCTATAGTATGTTGAAGGCTGTACTAAAGCTTCAACATCTGTTGTATGTCAAGCCCATACCAATTCTTGAGGATTGCATAGATAATAGATGGAAATAGTTTAAGGTTAGTAAATTTAATTAGCTACAATAAATTGTTTAATTTCACTTTTTTAGAATACTAAACTAGAACTTTTTGTTGTCGGAATTTTGTTCAAAGGGTTACCTTGGTGCTCTAGATGGGACCTATTTAGAATAATAGTTCCCCATGCAGACAAACCCAGATATAGAATTAGGAGAGGGAAAATATGCACTAATGTGTTAGGAGTGTGTGATAAGAACTTAAACTTTGTTTATGTTCTTGCTTGATGGGAGGGTTCAGCATGTGATTCAAGGGTTCTGCATGATGCTGTTACTAGGCCTAATAGACTTCAAGTTCCAAGGGGTATGTAAGATAAGAATTTTCATAATTATGCTATTTTTTAAAAAGGTTTGATTAAAATACAATAGTAATAGTGTCATTTGTTTATAGGAAATTATTACTTAGTAGATGCTGGCTATACCAATAGTCCTGGCTTTCTTGCACCTTTTAGAGGCACAAGATACCATATTCAAGAGTGGGCAAGAGATGGAAGGGCACCTAGGAACCCATAAGAGCTCTATAATAAGAGACACTCATCTGCTAGAAATATGATTGAACGTGCATTTAGTTTACTGAAAAAAAGATAGAAAATCCTAAGAAATCCATCTTTTTATCCAAAATCCTAAGAAATCCATCTTTTTATCCAGTAGCCACTCATGTGTACATAATTTTTGCGTGTTGCCTTCTGCACAACTTTATTAGGTTGCATATGACTTATGATCCAGCAGAGCTTACTCCTCTTGAAGCTGAGGATATGCCAATTGGGGAAGATGCACCTTTCCCTGAATTTGTTGATCGTGTTGAGACAAGTAATGATTGGTGTCAATCGAGAGAGGATTTAGCTAAGAAAATGTTTGATGATTGGAGAAGAAACCATTAAATTGTGAACTTTCATTTAGTTAATTTTTTTATTGAATTGAGGGTTTAAATTTTGTTGGCTTTCATTGTAACTAAATTGAGGGTTTATTTTAATTTCTCTTTATATTGTTGACTTTCATTATAACTGAATTTGAGAAGACATAATTAAATATCTGTTTATTTGTTTTATTTGTAATTAATTACATGTTTCTTTTAATTCAATATTGTCTTCTTTATTTCCAAAAAAGTTTCATTGTATATTGGTTAATCAATTAGGGATATGGTTTGGAATGGTTTGGGGTATGGCATTGCATGGTTTAGGTGCAATGTGAAAATTTTGGACTTCAGATGAAATAGAAGCATTTGTGATCTTCCTGGAGGAGGCATTTATTGCTAATCATAGAGCTAATAATGGGCAATTTAAGCCTGGTACTTTCCAACTTCTTGCTAGAATGATGGTAGAGAAGTTACCTGATTGTGGCATTGACAAGAGGCATATCAAAAATAAGCACAAGAGGTTGAAGGACAAATATCCGACAACCTTTGACATGTTGAATTACAGTGGGTTTGGTTGGAATTAAAGCAAGCAATGCATTGAGGTTGATAGCAAGCAAGTGCTGGAAAAATGCATGAGGGTTTTTTTTTATTTGTTGGTTATTTATAGAAGCATCCTAATAATAATATGTTTGTCATGCTGAAGTTTTTTTTTTCTTCAGAAACACCCCAAAAGTACTACACTCCTGGAAAGCCTTTCCCACTTCACCCTAGACTTGAGTTTGTCTTTGGGAAAGACAGAGCCACTGGTGTAAGAGCTCAAGATGCTGCAAATGCTATTGCTCCGTTTGAGGCTGATGAAACTGAAGGTGATGCACCAACTGCTCCACCAGCTCCCGCTGCCCCATCAGATCCTGCAGGCCCATCGGTCACTCCTGCTCCAACTGCTTCAGCCTAACTCACTGGTTCTGTCTCCTCTTCCAACAACATAGAAGGGAACCAACAAAACAAAGGGAAAAGGAAGATGAGGGATATTGAAGTGTTAGAAAGCCTTGCTATCTCATTTGCTCGTGCCATTGGCAATAGTAGAGAGAATGCTATTATCATTGTTGATACCATTGTAGGACAATTTGGAGCTAAGCTAGGTGAAGAGCTTGAGAATTTAGGTTTCTCCACTGAAGAAGCTGTTAGGACTGCAAGGATCTTCTCAAAGAATGCTCATGCTGGGAATCTTTTATGGGGTTTAACTGCAAACCAGAAACATGCTTATGTAAGGAGCCTGTTAGATTATGAAATCTGACTTTATGTTTATTTCTTAATTAGTAGGTTACGGTACACTATTATATGGTAATGTAGGATGGTAACAATGCTTCTTGCTTAAGTATTTTTGCTCCTGCCATTACTTGTAGTGGATCGTAATTTTTTGGTTGTGACCTGTCACTTTCGGGCTCACTGTTTTTGTGGAGCTACTGGATTTATAGTAGCTTAACAGGAAAGCTAGGATTTGCAGTCTTCAAATAGGCTATGTGATGTTGAATGATGATATGATAAACTATTGACTTTGTTTGTACACTTGTGTATCAATGATGGATGGTTGGTTTATTAACTTTTTAATATTTGTCATTTATGTATGTGTATGAATGATGAGGATATGATTCATTTTCAGGTGCTTAACTATGGACAGATACAACTTCTATGTTGTATTTGTTGGGCGTCAAGTAGGTATTTTTACAAATTGGGATGATGTTAAATTGACAACTGATGGGTTTCCTAATGCTAGATTCAAGGGGTATCGGACTTTGGTTGAAGCACAGAGTGCTTATGTCATGGATCCAAATAGGTGGACTTGTCGAAATGAAGAAATTGTTCCTACTGCCAATGACTCGTCAACACCGAATCAATTTTCACTTCCAACAAAGGAACAACTAAATGAAGTTGCAACTTTGAAGAAAAAAATGGCATGGAGTGAAAGACTTTTACTCATTGCCATTAGAGTCATTTTGGATATTATTGTTAAGGACATTCGTAATAAAATATAAGGCTTGAATGTATCTTTAACCTATTATGTAATTAATTCTATGAATGCTTAGGTGTTTTATTGAATTATTATGTACTAGAATTTCTAACTTGTAGGATTTTTAAAAACCTATTATGTAATTAATTCCATGAATGCTTAGATGTTTTATTAAATTATTATGTACTAGAATTTCTAACTTATAGGATTTTTTTATTCAATAACTCATTTCATTTAATTTTTAGGTTTCTCATTCATTAAATATTTAGGTTTTTCATTTTATTTCATCGTAATTAAAAATTACAAATATAATTAAAATAAATATTGATAAAATTATAAAAATATTTAACGTAATTCATTTTATTGTTAACTTGTACGAATTTTTTACTATTCAATAGCTCATTTCATTAAAGTTTTATGTTACTCATTTTTTTAAATTCCTTATTTATAGATACAATTAAATTATTAATACAAATAATTCATTTTAAAATAATCAATGAATTACATATTTCCAATTATATTATACTGTAGGGGTACTTTACTTATTGACAATGTTTTTTTATGTTCTATCAACTGCAACCAAACACATTCTGTCCTCGAGACAAATATAGTTTTATCTATCTTGTTTATTACAACCAAACACCTCACTATCTCCAATTTTTGTTCTATTCTGTCTCCAAATTTTTGTTTCGTTCTTTCTCAACATATGGATCATAGTAATCATATGTAGTCCAGGAGTGTCATGTATAATTTCGGGTTAGCTGATTTTATTTTTTTAAATTGGCCCTCAAATTTTTTAACTTTTCAAGTACGTCCGATACTTAACTAATATTTTGTATACCGTTACCGATCTTTAGTACGGTGTCACTATGTTTAGTACCATTTTTGACGAATACAATACGAAACTCGTAACATTGCTTGCCATACATTTTAAAGTTTCAAAACCATAAACTTGTTTATTCAAAACCTTTACCACTACCTCTTCATAAAATTACAAATAATATAAAGCAAATTTGATATAAAATTATAAATAATCCCTTTTAAAAAATTTACAAAATAGTAACTCAATATATTGTAGTATATAATTTATAATTTTATATCAAATTTGTCTAAGAAAATGATGATAATGGAAATTCTAAATAATAACAATCTATTTACTTATATTAATATTACTTTTCACATATTTTACATATAAATAATAACTATATTTAATATGAAAAAGATCATTTAATTATAATATAAATATGAAATTAAGGATAATATAAATTACTTAAAAATGTTATAATTTTATTATATAATAAATAAAAATTAATCAAAAATAAAATAGAAAGAATAATAATTATCAATAATAAAATATAGTTTCTATCTTAATATTTAATTATCAATAATAAATATATTTTTATCTTAATATTTAATTATTATCAATAATAAAATATAGTTACATTTATATTAACAATTAAAAAAAAGAAATAAACAATTAAGGCATCTTAATTTTCATGTTTACATATTTTTAAGTACTCTTTGTAAATAAAATGTAACTATTATTTTTTATGTGAATCTAAGTATCGTTCTATTAATAATAAAAAGAGATGATAAATTTAAAAATATTTATTTTCAAAAACACTATTTATTGCATAATTTTTTAAAATCTTAATTTAATAATTAAAATTTTAAATATTGTCTTTATTAATTATTTTTTATTAAGCTAACGAGCAAATGCTTTTATTAATAATTAGAACAATTCCATTTAGCTTTAGTTCAAGTGTTCATGCCCTCCCTTTTCATGTGCAAGTGCAACCTTTGCACAACAAAACCCAAGACAACTACCATAGTAGCTACAACCCAACTTGGGGTCTTTCCTAGAAAAAGTTGGTCATCCAAATGATGTTATAGTTGGAGTTCATCTGGGAACCAAGATCTATGAGCAAACGAGCAAAGGTAAAGAGAGTGAGGCACAAAGCCACCGAGATATCACCAGAAATCACCTGTCCAGATTACTCTGGACCAACCCTGTCCAGAGTAATCTGAACCATCCACTTTGTCCAGATTACTCTGGACAGGGTTGGTCCAGAGTAATCTGGACAGGGGATCAGATCTCCCGAGATATTGTCACAGAAGCAGAGGTAAACAGTGAAAAAAATGTCGGGAGAGGAGAAGACTCGGAGAGTGTCATGTATAATTTAAGGTTAGCTGATTTTATTACTTTTATGGCTCTGTTGACGGTGATACATCTTTACTTAAGAGGTTTGGATTTGTAGCATCATTCATAATAGAAGGGGTAGGAGTTCTAGCTCGTACAATTTCCAATTTACTTGAGAGTTGGATCAAAGAAGGAAACTCACCAACTTTACCTGTATTTGTGGGTGGAGTATCAAGGAGAATCGGAAAATGGTGACCTAAGATCGCACTTTTGGGAAAAAGGTATCCGCATGGACTATTTTGGGCCGAGTTCAAATCCTCTGTCCAGTTTTTATGGTATTTTATTGTATCCAGTGAATCTCAGCTATTTATTTATACGGACTCCATGTTTATTTATGTGGTGCCCACGCGGAACCTGCATAAATAAATGGCTGAGATTCACTGGATACAATAAGACACCATAAAACTGGACAGAAGATCTTGTTCCCTTGGGCTCCGCCTTAAGATTTCTAAAAAAAGATTTGAAAGAACTAAATTTAATACTAAAAGTTTAATTAGTACTAGAAGTAGTTACAGATTAAATAAAATAAAATTTTAAAATATAATTTAAAGAAAATATTTTTATCATTTAAAAGTGTAAAAAATGAAATTGTTAAATAAAAATTTAGTTTATAACAATTTATTAATTTACAAAAAATTTTTAATTAATTAAAAATCGATAATTGGTCGATTTTTAAAAACAGGAGTTATTAAAGTAAATTGTATTGAAAAGTTGAAAATCAAAGTAAAATGTTAAAAGATTTAAGATTTTTACGGATAAATTAATTGAATGGATTAAATTTTTTTAATCATTATCATTTATTATTATGGAAATAACTTCTTTAATATATAAAAATAAGGTTATGTATTATTAAACTTATTTAAATTTTATGAGTTAAAGGAAATGCAAGTGAGTAGGGGTGTTGATGATGACACAAGAATGTTATTTATTTTCAGTTTAGTAAATGTGACTAATATTATAAATATTTGTAAAATTTATCACTGTAATTTACCATAATTTCAATACATGAAATTAATAAATAATAATGATATATAACCTTAGGGTTTAGGTGAGTTGGTAAGGGACTCTTCTGGTTTAAGTGAGGTCACGGGTTCGAACTATCCTCGTGCAGTCATTTAAAATTTGGGGCTAGAGCTTTGCCTTTCGTAAGAGACCTATCCAGTTTGAGCGGGGATTAATTTGGGTGTTGATGACTTAAAAGGTGCCTTGACCCGTAGGATACTTCACAGGGAAAAAATAAAAAAATAAAAAAAATGATATATAGCAACCCCATTGTTTCTGCGCACTGCTTCCCTCGTTTTGCATCCGTCAGTTCTGCGTTCTAGTTTATCTGCCTCCGTCGTTAGGAACTTATCACTGTATCTTTCTCTACCAGACGCTCTATCTCTTCTTCTATTTGCCCTTTCTTTTTTCTGGTTAATATTATCTTTATTGAGAAATTCAAGGAAAAGCGGAGAAGGCAGACAGCGAGAGCTAATAGATCCAGTTTGTGTTCAAGGCAAGATGATAGAGGCATGATTCAAGGATAGATGTACCTATCTCCGGAAGAAAGGTACTGTACGTTCAATTATGTATATATATATATATATATATGTACATATATATATATACACACACACTTAATTTTGAGAAAGAAAGGATCACGGGACCCCCCAATCGTTTACATTCATGGTTCTGCTCCCTGTCGGATTTTGAAATTTAAGGTTTTTTTTCCCCTTTCCCATGGCCTCAATTCTGTGTTGGTTTGCCTTGTCGTGTATTACAGATACAGTGAAAGTTAGGGTATTGCCGGTAATGTTTGTTTGACTCGAAATTGTAAGACACAGGAGACGAAGGTTAAGTTGTGGGGATTTATGGTTCAGTATGAGATGGATAATTGTGTATTTGTGCATTATATTTACAGGAAAAAAAACATTAGAATCATCCAGAAACGTGGCAGGAGGGGTGTGGGGGTTGCGAGAAATGGATCCTGGTGATGGTCGCTACAGTCTCCGGCAAGGATGGGATAATAACAGCGTAATTTTGTGGTTTCCTCCTTAAAATAAAATCACATTATGATGGGATGATATACTACTCAACAAAATTTTAGGAAAGAAAGCTGTGGGGGCTGTTGTGAAGATATGGGATGGATTTGCCTAACCCTCCTATCATGATTGCTATTTGTTGCTGACATTGCTTATTCTCTTCAATCCACAGGCTCTGGAAGGGTATGGCAGCATCCATGACCCAAACTACCGGTGAGTGCTGATTGATACTACGCCATTACCATGATGTTAAATGCTAGTTATGGGTATAACTATTCAGTGTAGATCTTCTTTCCATGTTCTTCCCACCCCTTACTTTTATCTGTTCTTGAAACTATATAGCTATTGCATGTGCTGTTTTGTTGTTCTTTTGTTTAGTGTCTAAGGCTGTGATATCATATATCATTTCTTCTCTTCCCTCCAACTTGATTTTATTATGTCAGGGATGGTGGTTCATATGATGATAGGAGGTTTTTGGATGATCGTTACTCGAGGGATAATACATACCCAAGAAATGCTTTCCACCGAGAAATTGTTGAGAGGGGAAATTATCCACCAAACCCTTCTACCGGCTTTTGGTCTCATTCAAGACGTAGAAGTTATGAGGAAGAATATCCAGTTGATAGAGAGTCTAAGAGACATGAGAAACCATATATTGGTTCTCATCATGATTTGGATGCTTTTCAAGATCATGATGTTTATCCATTTCTAGATCGAGATGGGTATCGAACTATTGGCGATCCTCATAGTCAACAAATTGACAGGCCTTCTAGGTTCGGAGAACGTGATCGTGATGATTATGGGTATGACACCTATGACTATAAACGTCGGGTCTCCTATCAAAATAGAGAGGATAGTCGTGAAAGGGATTATGAATATAGTAGGTATAGTTATGATTCTGATCATGATAGAGGCAGTAGAAGAGATGGTAATTGGAAAAGGCATGGATCTCGAGATCGAGAACGTGATAAGCGAGGTTTGAGTAGGGAAAGGGATCAAAGTCCCCAAAGAAGACGCGAACGTTCTCAATCTCGTGGACATGACGATCGGTTGAGGTCAAGGTCCCCTCGAGGTCGAAGTCATAGTCGAAGTCATAGTCGAAGTCAACGAGAAGATAGCTATGATGATAGTCAACTGGACAGATCTGAGAAGCGTAGGGATCATGATGAGAGGCGTTTACGTGGGAATTATTCTGTGGTACGCCTCATATGCCATTTTTGCATAATTTAGATGATATGTATTCTATGTTAGAAGGCTTTGTCTAGGAACTTGTCCCTTTTTGCAGGCCCCCTCTGCAACTGTCGTAGTGAAGGGTCTTTCACAAAAGACAACTGAAGAAGATTTGTATCAAATACTTGTAATGTCTTATTGTACCTGCTTCATTTGAAATATTTTAATGTATCTCCTGTGATTTCTATGATACCAGCTTACCTTTCTTTTGCAATTAGGCTGAATGGGGACCACTTCGTCATGTTCGTGTGATTAAAGAACGTAATACTGGGATCTCTCGAGGCTTTGCGTTTATTGATTTTCCTTCTGTGGTATGTATGGCACATAACCCTGAAGTGTGCAGTGTTTGGTTTTCTTGTTCTTTTTTGACAATTGTTCCTCAAAGCTGTGTTCTTTTGAGCAGGATGCTGCATGTGCAATGATGGATAGGATTGGAGATGATGGTCTTGTTGTGGACGGAAGGAAGCTTTTCTTTGAGTATAGGTATCATCATGGTGAAGCCATTGCAATAATATTTTAAATTTCTAATGGAGGACAGGAGTTGAAGTCAAGGTTGATTATTTAAGGAATGGAGTTTGTCAAAGTCTAAGAAGCTAAAATATTAGGTGTTAAAATTAATTAAAAAACATCATTGAATTAAGAATGAAATACTATTCTAAATGGTGGAATCAATAAGCATGCTCATAATATCTGTAAATACCTGCTATTATAAGTTGCTTTAGTGAAATACTAGCAGCAAAATAGTTCGTTTAGGAATCATTCTAAGGAAAGAGAACAGTACTCATTGTTGAGAATCATGAAGTTCCTAGTGAGCTGAGAAAAGATCCAGTCCTAAATTGCGTAGGTCTATGGATGCTGAGTTTTGTATTTTGTACTTACTATGCTAATACATTAAGAACATGAACACTTTGTTTGAATTAAAATATCCCCTTTGACGGGCAAACATAATAAGAAAATCATTAAATGAAAAGATAAGGATTGAACTGTAATATGATCTATTGTTCATTACTAGCATGCTTGTAAGTATAAGAGCAACGATTCCTTCTCAAGTAGAAACACCTAACTAGCTACAAATTTTTATAAGCAAGAAAAACTTTATAAGTTTATCAACTATGGTTTTGTGGCCTGAAACTTATGTGTTGCTTGTATTTGGACAGAGTCCTTGTGTAGATTTCACCTTTTTTAGTCACTTTTAAACCATTTCTTATCCTTTTATCACATAATAATATTCTGACGTAATTTGGCATAAGTATGGCATTTTTTACTAGCCTAGTGACATGGCTGCATAATTTACGCAAACTGTAATCGATGCTATTATGTTGTCTTTCAGTAGTAAGCCAACTGTAGGGTCAAGTGGACCTTCTGGTAGAGACAATGCCATAAGATCTGGTCATGTCAACCATAGAAGCCTTGCAGTGCCATGCGATTGGATGTGTATCATTTGTGGTTGTGTCAATTTTGCGAGGCGAACATCCTGTTTTCAGGTTTGGCTTTCCTCGTTGTTCTTGATTCGTACTAGGAGGTTGAGTTACAAGTCAGCAATTATGTGAACTTTTTATTTCTGATTATGATTTATTTTTTGTTTTCTGGGAAAAATGTTGGTTGTAGTAATCAGCACTTTAAGTTGAATTATAAACTTTCAGTTCATAGTCCAAGAGGTTTTCTAATTAAGGGTCCAGTATTTTAGTTGATAAACTTACTGGTTGGTTGTCCAAAAATTGTTGTTAGGACACAACCTATGTTAACTTTCTCATGTCATATGATCATCATTTAGTTCCGGTAAAGAATAATGCCTGAAATCGCTGGTAATGAGTAAATTAGTTGTGATTTGAGAACTTTTGAAAGTTGCTTTTATCGGTTTTGAAAACCGGTGGAAACTTAAAGAGAAAAAAAAAGCAACAACTCTGTCAAAGAGAGAATTAACAAGACGTAAGCACAGTAAATTCAGAAGTAGTACAAAACAGATCCTCAAATAATTGTAGGGTACTTATGTTGAGCCTTGTGTAAAAGCAAAAAATATCATTTTCCAAGGACGCTTAGAAGTTGGAAAGGACTTTGGATATATAACATTAAATCAATTGATAGCCCGATTTTTATCTATTATTGCAGTGTAATGAGCCTCGAACTGATGATGCACCATCAGCAGATATAGCTTTGTCAAATCCAATGCCCTTAGGAAGGAAAGGGTTTGAATCGGGTTGGTTTAAGTTCTTACTCCATCCTAACATGTTTGATGTGTTGTCTACATAAAAATATGTTAATTTTCTTTGTAATCAGGACCCACTCATGTGCTAGTTGTTCGTGGATTGGATGAAAATGCTGATGAGGAGATGCTTCGCTATGAATTTTCCAAGCATGCTCCCATCAAGGTGAGGAAATTCTGACTTTAGTTATTTAGTTCATTGATGATATATGCTTTTTTCTTCTTGACTTTCTGGTGAAACCTTTTGTTTCGATTTTTACAGGATCTGCGCCTTGTTAGAGACAAGTTCACTCATGTTTCAAGGGGATTTGCATTTGTACATTTCCACTCGGTACGTTATTTTGTCACTGTTGATTGAATTTGTTCAACGGTGTAGTCCTTTATGTTCATTTCTATTGTGATTCTCAATTTAATAACTCTTACACTCGAGTGTTTTTAGCAAAACATAGAGGAGCAAAGTAGTGTTTGTTTTGAGAACTTATTATTAGGTTTAATATTGTAAAACTGTTAGATAGAATTTTATGTTACTGATTTTTCGTAAAGTACCATAATATGTTTGAAAAACCCAGATCCATAATAAGTTACAAAGGGAGGCCCGTCTGGTCATCTGGAGTTCTGTGGGATTGTGGTTCATCATCTACATGCCTATCTATAAAGGCAGTGTTTCACTTGACACTATTCTGCAATGATATTGTTATGGGATTAATTGCCATGTTATATCTTTTCAAAGGACTCTTATCAAGTTTTAGTTTGGATAGGAAAGCTTCTGTGTCATAATGCATGCTGCTATAATTTTCACTAGTGAATAAAACAATGCAAGTGAATGCTCACATAAACAAAAACCTGTGGTTCTTGGATTCGACAGAAATTTTTTTTTCCAGTGGAATTTGTCCCTATTTTACCACTGTTTCTGCATAAACTAGCTAGCCTGCAAATTATTAAACTTCCAACTATTTTTGGGTGGAAAACTAGGCTTGAAAGTTGAACTCTTATCTGCATTAACTAACCAGTTTATAAATTAAATAGATTTTTGCAGGGCCCTGCTTTGCTAGCTTGGCTACCTATGAAAAAGAATAAAATTATAGAACTGTTTGATTAAATGTCATGGCAGATCCTCCAGAATTTCTTTTTATTTGCTTGTATGCTTTTGATAATTTGAAAGTGGCTGTAGTCTCAGATCAAGTTTGCTAATTTTCAAAGGTGTGGCTAAATGTTATTCAATGTTTTTGAGGATTGACTGTTGTAGCAGAATCTGGTGAAATGCAGTTACTTATTTTATAAATGCTTGGTTTGAACTCCTTTGGACATATATATTCCATAGGTTGTCAAACACTCTTCCTTTGCAGTTGAGTTCTTCCCATCTCGAGGAGGTGATGCTGGATAACATTTGTTTACTTAATGAATGTTTTGCTTCTATTATCCTACTTGATTCTTTGCAATTTCTGTTCAGTTACAATGGCTTGCATGAGCTTCAAACTAATTGGAATGTCTACCTTTAAATATTATTGCACTTATTATTGTGGTCTGGGGACTTTTAATTAAGCACCGCTCTTTAGCTCATCATAACTCTAGCTTGTATTCAATATATTTGGTCTTTTACTCCTACAATTCAATAATTTTGTTTGTTGCTCCTTCAATATCCTCTTCTCTATTGATTATTTGCTTTTGCTAATGTTTCACCCATCTCACTTGGATTCCAAACTTGATTTTGAGCATTTGTTGGGACATAAGTAGGATTTTAAAACCCTAGAGCATTCATATAGTCCTGTTTTCTGATGCATCCTGTCATTCTATGTTCTTTCTCACTGGATACTGGGAATTATTTCACAAGCAGTATGATATACATTTCTGTGATCCCATAGGTTGAAGATGCTACTAAAGCTTTGGAAGCAACTAATGGAACAACACTTGAAAGAAATGGACAGATCTTGAGAGTGGCATATGCAAAGAGCATTCTTGGTCCGGGATCTGGGGCATCAGGACCTTCACAGTCAAGCAGTCTAGCAGCTGCTGCTATTGAGGCTGCAGCATTTGCACAACAGGTATTCAAGAAATTATTTGGGAGGTTCAGGTTTATATTTCTATGTTTGGACAGCACTAGTGAAAAATCACTGATACGTACAACCTATTTCCGTTCACAACATGCAAATGTAAGGAACATTATGAGAATAGAATTAGAATGTTTCCAGTTTTATGAGCCTAAGCTAACCGACATCCATAGTATCAACAATATTTTTTGGTCATATGAATTTGTTGTGATTATCCAGATTGAAGTGATGGAAGAGCTCTCATTAATGTAAAACAAGAGATTAATAGGGGAAAGAAAAACTAGATATTAGAGGTGACTGTATAAAATTGCTTAAGAAAGATATTTTGATTCCTTGTCAGAAGATGGCAACATTTTTTTCCACACCAGTAGGATCTGGTGCAAAGTATGTTGAGTTAAGAGGTGCTCTTAACAATTTTCTAGGAAAAGCACTTCAACTGGCTTCTGGAGATACCAACAAGAACCATTGATTCTTGCCGAATTGTTGTACATCCTGCTATGAACAACAAACAAAAGTTTGTTTTGCATAAAAACTCACTGGAAGCTCCTTTAACTTCCATGCTGATTGAGGAAGATAAACTAATCTAACAGAATATATGGATTGATGTAAACTCCTGGGGTAGGTCAGAAGAATCTTTTAAAATTACTGATGATGCTCATAAGTCAATGATCTTGATATGCCTTTTAGTGCTCCTTTTCAAATTTTGATTCTCTTATCCCAATGAAGACATTCACCTGTTGACATGCAATTATATAGTTACTATTCCTATTGATATCATTTGCTTACTGGCTACTTTTTGGGTTTTCTATTTACATTATACACAATTTTATTTTCTTTTTCTTTTTATTTTTTCCAGTATGATGCATATGGATGGGCACCAAAGGAATATAATCCAGATGACAAACAATCTACCAATGGGCATGAACAAACTGCTTCAGTTCAAAATGATGGTTCTTCCAAGCAAGCTGGCTTTGTCTGGGATGAAGCATCTGGTTACTATTATGATGCTGCATCAGGGTTTTACTATGATGGAAACACAGGTACCTCGTCTAATATATGCGTATTTTATTTGCACAGTAACTCAAGTGCATCAGTTCAATGATTTGTGCATCATTGCTATGTTATAACTGAAGATGTCCCCTTGTCTCATGGAGAAGTCTTGCTAAATGCACAAGCCATATTGCAACTCTCACTTGCTTTCCATTTCCTTTCTGGGAATGTGATTCTCATGTGCCAGATCCTAACAAGCACCAAGGAAGAATCACATAAAATCCAAAAAGAATCCGAGTGCATTTCAATAGATTATTCAAATTTTCAGATACTAGTTTGTGTGAAGGATGCCTAAGAAAGAATCCACTGCTAAGTAATAACCTTATGGTTACACTGGTAATTTGTCTAAGAAAATCCCTCAATGAAATGTGCACACAGATTCAAGAGTAGAATTTGAGTTCGGAAATAATTGCTAAATCTTGATAATCTTATTCTTTATTGCAGTGTCATGTTAATAAGATGAATCATTGGGATTTTCTTTGATTGATGTAACCAATGAATTGAAATGTTCAATTTATTGATATGAAGGCTTTGACTTCTACGGTGCAATCTATACAATACTATCTCAAATATGTTTCTTGGAAAGTTACGGTTATCCAATGTACTATATTTTGTGTTTTGGGTTTCCTTGCATTAGAAATGTGAGCTTGTGACATGATTGAAAATTTGCAGTCAAGAGCTAGTGATGAAACAGCCATGGTAGGAACACTTGCTAAGGAGTCCAAAACATACATATTGTTTCAACAGTTGGGGTTAGGATGGTAATGAGTTGGTTCCGGATTAGGTATTGGTCACCTTAAAGAAAAAACCTTTCCCGTACTCATATCCAATCAGGTATTGGAGTGTCACTATGATTGTATCTAAACTGATTTTCATGTCCATCAGGTAATCAGTTAGACATGAAGTTGTCATATTTTTCCAAGAAGGTACAAATAGCATAGCGCAAGTTCTACAAATGGTCTATAAAGATTGAAATGATTCCACTGTTATTGAACATGTATTGTATAGAACCAAAAACTTAAAATATTGAACTGTATCATATTTACAAAGTTTATATGAATAATTGAGATTTGTATTTGGATAATGAAAGTCACTAAACTGAAACTCCACTTGAAAAAATAGTCATAAACCATCAACTGACACTCGGACTCTTTGCCAGAAGAAGCAACAATATTTGCATTACTTTCACTTGCATGAACTTTAATTTTACAACACCATGGCTTGCAAACAGTATAGTCTGGACATGTATAATGAATGCATCCACTCTTGCATATATCCGGTACAGGTTTGAGTACAAGTATGATATGAATTAGCTATAGTAGTATCCATGTATGTTGGGTACAGATTTCTCATACATATTGATATTGAATCTTTTCCTCACCTTACCATCTAAGAGTACTGTTGGCTTGGATGCTAATTACTGAATGGCTCATATCCTTATTTTGATTTTCCAATTTTCTGTGCTTTAGAGATGTAAAACTGTTATGAAAGCTGATAGTTGTTGCAGGCGGGGAGAGGTATGCATTGATGGCGTGGAAGTGTGCGTGCATGTGGTTTAAGTTTCATGGTTCTGCAGTTTGGCAAATTGATTTAAACCCCAAATTTGAACTGTCTCTTTGCTCTAGAACTTCTGAATTCTGTATTATTGTTATTTGTAGTCCTTTATCTGGGAATTGAAAACTGCAACTGTGACATGTACCATGATGTGGTTTGTCCAAGTCTGATTGTTCCTTTTATTCAAATTTTGATGTATGGTCCTTACATGTTCAGGTCTTTATTATGATGGTAACAGCGGCATTTGGTATACATTTGATAACCACACTCAGCAGTACATCCCTTGCACAGATCAGAGTGAAGAAAAAGCATCTGGCAAACAATCTGAGCAGTCCAAGCCATCAGATGGTCCTAATGACCGGAAGGTAGTAATATCTGCACCGGCTGCTACCGTTACTTCAGTGGAGAAGGTTACATCCTTACCTGATGCAGTCCAAGCTGCTGCAACAGCAGCGTTAGCTGCCGAGAAAAAGGGGAAGGAGAAGGCAAAGGAAATAAAACTTGCCTCCAAAAGCAGTATTTTGGCCAATAAGAAGAAGATGAACAATGTACTGACTATGTGGAAGCAGAGGAGTCATGAAGGGCAAGCAACTCGTGTGGCCCTTGATGACAATCAGCCAACTGTTTCTGTTGATGATAGACCTTTTCCAGTTGGACATGCTTCAAAAAGCAAGTTGAAAGCTGATGCAGTGACCACCAAGGAAAATCCTGTCTCCAGTTTGGGAGTTGGCATGGCCTACTCTTTTTCTGAGACTGCTGGGTTGGAATCTGCTGTAAAGTCAAGACCTGTGGGTAACAGCTCTGGTGGAGCTTTGATGGGGGTTATAAGGGGTTCTGGGCGAGGTGTGATGAAATCTGATACTGAATATTCAGGGTCATCTAGTGGAGTTCCTACCTCTTCTTCTGTACCACATGCAGATGTATCAAATGTTGCAACTCCCTTCAGGACAGATGCATCTGCACTGGGCTCTTACGCCCCTCCTATGGCTACTGGGACTAGCAAGAGGAGGTTTTCTGAAATGCCACAATCTTCTACTCAAAAGGAACAAACTCAGAATACCTACAGGGATCGTGCAGCTGAGAGGAGGAGCTTGTATGGTTCATCATCCTCTTTTGGAGATGATCTGCTTGATAGTGGGTTTGGGGATTCAGGTAAGTTTGTTAGCTATGTGTTTGTAAATAAACCTTTATTATTTTCCATACAGTCTTACATTTTAGATATATTAGCAGTGATTCATTGCTTATGGCATTTGGTTGGCCAATGAATTCTCATCAGATCATGAACTTGCAGTTTTTTCGGTTATATGAATGGTCAATTGGTTGTTTATTTCCTGATTTCTATTAACTTGCTTGAAATTGTCTGTTTATGATTTGTAAACTATGAAGGTCGGGATTCGGCATTCAAAAAAACTTCCTTGGATTCAATGCCCTTCCCTCCTGGTGTCGGTGGAGGCCGTGGTGGTGGAGATGCTAACACGGGTGCTCAGAGTTATGAAGTGATTACAGCAGATATGGCAATTGATGAAAGTAATGTGGGCAATCGAATGCTTCGCAATATGGGCTGGCAGGAAGGCTTGGTATCTTTTCCTTCTACTACATACATTCTGCTGTTCTTAGTTACTGTTGATTGCTGTTATTATGCTTTCTGCCCTTCCAATTAGTAGAGACATAGCATCCTTTTAGCTATTTACTGGTGAACATAACTTTGTTATTTGTGTATTCTTCCTATCGCTTTTACTGGTTTATATACCATATCTATGAAAAGAGCTACCGTAGTTAATGGTTTCCCAGTGGAATGATTCTCCAACAAGCAGTGGTCAAGCTAGACTCTTAACATTAAACTTTCTGGATTGTCTTCCTGTTTATTGGTACTTGGAACAATATGCAGGGACTGGGGAAGGATGGAAGTGGAATGATTCAACCTGTCCAAGCACAAGGCATGGAACGTAGAGCAGGACTTGGGAGTCAGCAGAAGAAGGTGGATCCTAGCCTTGAGGTGCAGGCTGGGGACAGTTACAGAACACTTCTTCATAAAAAGGCCCTTGCAAGGTTCCGGGAAATGTCTGAGACATCATAGATATGTGGTTGATGTAGACGAGATGCATGATCCTTCGTGGCCTAGAAGTAGAAAAAATTGGAGATTTGGCCGTAGAAGGTGAGAATGGAAGTTGTCTTTTGGCCTGGCACATGCTGAGGCAAGTAATGACCTTTTTTATCTTGTGTTTTAAGATTTTTGTTGCAGCAACGAACTTATGTAACTTATATACGATTGCGTATGTACTTGTGGTTTAACAAATTTTATGAGTTAAAAGGGTCAGTTAATAATTTATGAGTTCAAATCTCTTTGATTTAATATGAAGGACCAAAATTGCTTGCTAGTAAGTTCTTGTAGTGAATTCGATGATGGTTCAATTAACATATCCTGTTTGGGATTCCAAGGAAATGGTAGCTAAAAGATTTTAACAGCAGCAAGTCATGAGTATTGACATTATACGAGCATTAGATACCATGTTTGGATATTCTCTCCTAGCAAGATTTGCTAATCATCAAAGGGCAACAGTTACTACTTGGTTGGAATCGTATGTCATCAAACATTGTGTAACGAGACATTGGTAGTGATGTTAAATCTTCAATGGTAGCGACAGTTAGATTCGTACTTGATTACCTAAAATTTGTATCCATTGTATGTGTATGTGTGTTGTTATTCCTACTTAAAGTTTATAGTGAAACTTGTGACGGATAATTCCTCGGGGAAGTATCAACACTACTCTTCTTCCTTTTCGTTTTACAAGGCGTTTATTTGGTTATACTTCAGTTTCATTTAGTTAATAATTTTTATATTCTGATTGTGATTCTTTCTTTTTCTTTCTGGTTAAGAATAAAATATGTTTGAATGAAATTTTATCTCACTTTGAAAACAAACTCCAAATTTGTGTTGGGAGCAGTATTAAATTCCGTTTGAAATTTGTATCTTCACGTAAATTTTTTATAATTTTTATTTATTTTAAACACAATCATCAAATAATTTAATTGTATTATCTATGCATTAGAACAAAATGATGCATAACATAACAAGAGATAACAATATATATTTATTTTTTCATATCATAACTTGAAAATATAGAGAATCTTGCTTTTAAAAAATGGTAAAACTTCTTTTGACAACATTTCTTAATAAAGAATGCATGTAGTTAAATAATTTCTATAGACCCTGAGGTCTTCCTCTTCTTCAATAATATTGCAAATAAAATCTCTCGTCTTAGTATAGTAAAGAAAATCTAAACATATTAGTGTAATCTGAGTATATCAAATATAACTTATCTAAACATATAAAGAACATAATATTAATAAAAACTAATTGCAAATGCTTTATTTATTTAAAATAATGTAATATCTTGTGAAGATATAAGAATTTGGTTTATCATAATTGTAGTTGTTTCTAAAGAACTTGGAGAGTTATTTGTAATAACTTCTCATCTAGTTGTTATATATATGAAGCGTATTTAAAATGAGTGGCAATATATAATGTTTTAGGTTGGATTGATTCTTTTACCCTCTATATAGTATTTATTCATCAGTTAAAAAATATGCATGAATATGTGTACCATTAATTACTTCTATGTAATTATAAAAAAATAAAATTATATTATCAAGATAAATTTAAATATAATGACATAATAAATATAATAATTAAATACATGAATATCTTGAAAATATAGAAAGAATATTGAATAATGTTTAATCTCGAGAAGTGTATTGGTAAAGAATGGTAGAATAATGACTTTTTTTTTGGCAAGATGACTAAATATATATAAGATTTTAACTGTCCAGGTTGAATATTGAAAACGCTCTGCATTGATTATGATTGTTGCACTGTGCCCGATAGTAATCAAGAAAATTGCAACTCATTCCTCCATAATCAAATGACTTGTTGGCTTTAAGTCTCTTAAACTCTTAAACTCGTCACAAAAGCTCAAGAAGATTGTCTTGTTTATTCTTAAGTTTTCGTAAATCCTCGTAGGATTACCCAATCATAACCATATAGAGAAAAAGTTTTATATGGTTTCTTGGGTAAATGAAAATATTCTTTCTCTTCCCTAGCTAAATAAATAATAACTAGCTTCATCAGTTCATCTTCCGAATCTAATCGAAATTTGATAAGGAGGCACAATACCAACATTAATTGATTAATAAATATATTTAAATATAGTTGTTAAAAATTTATGAAACATTGGGACATTTAACATAAATTTATGAAAATCATATCAAATATCCAGTCAAAAGGTTCATATCAAATATTCATAAAAAACATACACTTAAACTGATCAAACCATAAAGTAGTTCCTAACATAAAAATGCCTATACCGTTAAGACTAATAAGCAATAACATGAAAATATAACTAAAGAGACACAATCCAATCCATCTTCCTTGTATCTACCATCTTTATAAAATTATCCCTATAAAATGGAGAATCATATAGAGTTTTTACTACTTTTCTATAGTGCACACTCTTGACACCCAAATCATGTAAGGAATCCAAGCATTCTTCCATTATATTAGTCTCTTGATTAACTAATAAATCTTCAAATCCATTCTCTTAAGTAGATGATGTTGCAACCATGTTTCTCAAATAAATAGATCAATATTTTTTTATTATTTACCAATTGTAATTATGACCTAATTGACTTATTTGTGAATTACTTAATATTGTAATAACCGCAAGTTCACAACGTAGTTGTAGCTAGTATCAGCAAGTACGGGTCGATCCCACAAAGACAATGATTACTAGTAATTACCTTTTTCCTATTATTTAGCCTACAAGTTGATTTTGGATTTTTAATAAAATAAAATAAAACTAAAGCAAGTAAAATAAATGGGCAACGATATTGAACATAATGGCAATGGAAATTACTTAGAAAACCATTGATATCAAAAAATTAGAATCTAGGTTTCAAATTCCCCTAAACCTTAACAGATTGACCTTTTATCATGCAATTGTTTTATTGATGTATTGGACCGTGGAGACTCCTATGGTATGTTAATACTAATCCTAAGGTTTTCAATCGAATTACTCAGATTAAAGTTTAAACGATTGCTTAGCTGATTTGTGAATTCCTCTATTGGATTTGAATATAATCCGGAAGATTTATGTCATCATATCTCTAAGGTTGCAATCAATTCCTTCCAATTATGGTAGATCTATTCATCAATAGGATTTCTCAATCTCTACGTATGAAATCAGATTATGATCTAGTATTTAAAACATATATTAAACACATAATTGAATCTCAATATATCAATAAATCCAATTGCATTAACAAAAGAATCAAAACATATTAAAGTATCAACATAGGGTTCATCTAACCTAAATATTAATAGAGCGTTTAGTTACACATAATTGAACATGAAATCAAACATACATTGAAAGAAAAACAAATTGAAAACAATGGGTTCATAATTCTAAATCTCCCCATTTTTCTTCTATCAAGTATTCTTGCAATGTAGATGTTTGATCTTACATTACAATGGATCTTCCAATGAATCCTTTGTGTTTTCCACTTCTCTAAACTAGAATTGCCCCCTAAGAACGATTTCCATGTTTAGAATTGCCTGCCTCCGTCTGCTCTGTTTTCAAGTCTCTGTTCACGTTGTTTTATATGAAATTCTAGGGTTTTGGTCGATGCACGGTCTTATGCACGACTATGCATCAAACCGTGCATCACCAAATTCTCTGAAAATCATGAAACCGCACAGCTTGGGAGATGTACATGGGCAGATGCATGACGATGCATCCCTTTAGTGCATAGAATCTTCTTTTTATGCCATGTTTTTGTCCGAATTCTTCTCCTTTAAGTTTATGAAGGCAATTATCACCTATGAAAGCACTTGGAGTGAATTAAATACCAAACATATGATAAAAGTATAAAATATTAAGCAAAATACATCAAATGTGGGTGTAAAAATATAGTCATCTTGCAATGGTAGCTTCCAATATCATTACAAATGTAAAGCTATGGATATGACTCGTCTATGTATGCTGATGATCTAATACTCTTATGTGGAGCTGATACTCATTACGTCAACATTATGGTGCAAATTATGCAATTGTGTTTTGAATGGTTGGGGTTAAAGCCCAATATTGAAAAGAGCTGCCTATATCTATCTGATGATGTTAGGAATCTTACTAAAGTGGGGAGGATCATAGGTATGAATGTCCACTCTACTCCATTTTGTTATCTTGGTATTTCAATCACATCCTCAAAACCAAATATCTAAAATTGTCTTCTTCTCATTAAGAGGATAAAAGCAAGAGTAAATGCTTGGAAGATCAAGTTTCTTTCTTATGCAGCCATAACCACTCTTATCATCTCAGTTGTTTGCAGCTTACATCTACACTGGAGAGCTTACATTGCTCTACCTAAGATGGTTATAAAAGATATTGATAGAATAATAAAGGCATTTTTCGGATAGGCAAGATAGATAAAAGCCAAGAATGCAAAAAATCAAATGTAGTGAGGTTACAATACCTAAAAAATATGGTGGCCTAGGTATTATTTCTATCTCAACTATATAAAAGGTCTTGATTTGCAAGAGGCTCTAGAGACTTTACACTAATCAGAAAGCACTTTGGATTAAATGGATCCATAAGTATCATATTCAAGGTTCTAATTCTTGGCAAGCCACTTGGATGCTTATCCAGATGATGAAATTGAGAAACAATATCCACCCTTGGATCAAGCACAAGACAGGTAATGGGGGAAAAACATGGTTTTGTTTTGATAACTGGTTAAACTCTAGCCCTATTATTTGCAATCATGACTTGATTCATTTGAGAAATATAATACCTTTAAACCTTAAAGTGTCATCTCTGACCTGCAATGGTGAATGGAATGGATATTTCCGAGGTTTTGATAATAACCTTTTCATTAAATTTTCAAACAAAACTTTTCATTAAATTTTTACTAACGACCTCGATTATGTTCCTTGGTTTGATCTTTTCTGAGAAACACCTTGAATCCTAAGGCCTCTCTAATTACTTGGTTGGCAATTAGAAGCAATCTCAAGAACAAAAGTCAATGGCATGACAATGTTGATTCTACTTGTGTTTTATGCAAGTTGGAAGTGGAAGATAGAGACCATCTCTTATATATATAT
>JAOQMR010000007.1:3040595-3065386 GCA_027563865.1 Erythroxylum pelleterianum | reverse complement strand
GGTTCTCTAAAGCAATATGGAGCAAGATTCTTCACCTAATCACAATGGGCAATTTCATGTATGAAGAGGAGCAAACATTGAACACGATCATTTTCCATTCAAAGCAGAATATGGGCAGTGGAATAATTCTTAAAGCTGCTTTTACTATTACCATTTACACACTTTAAAAGGAGTGAAACAACATAATTTTTATTGGATCCCGTTTCCGAAACTCAACCCTTACTGAACCATTCATGTTGGGCACCGATTTCAGAACCTAACTTCTTTCTCTGAAACCACCTATGTTGGATCCCGCTTGAGTCCGGAATCCACCTCTTGCAAAATCAAGAAACGTGTTCTTCTTCATTTCTCCTTAGTATTTTTTTTTTGAATTTCCAACATTCTTCGAAAATCATGAAACATGTAGGGTTAATTCATTTAACCCTTATAAAACATAAGCGGGTTTCCTTGTTAGGGTTACTTCAAAGTACCCTCATTAGCCATCATCGGTTCCACATTGTTCACATAACATCGCAAGCCTTTGGAATCACAACGATTACAATTGAATTCTTCAAAATGGTAGTTCTTAGACTCTAGGTCCTTTAGAAACAAGAACCACCTCATTCGGAGCTCTATAGCTCAAGATATGCTTAAAAATCCAAATTATGTGCATAGCCTGATCAAGCTCTCCAAACCGACCCCTCACTTCCTTCCCATCAAACTTTTTGAATTTAACTCTAAAAGCTATAAATTTTTATGTTGATGTAGAAAAACATGTTAGGAATCTAACGCCTTAAGAATCACCTCAATCGGAGGTCGGACGAAGGAGTTATTGCCAAACGAATCCAACATGTTCATATCCTTATTCCTATTAAACATACTTTAGCGCGAACGCCATAACTCTCACTATAGGTATCGGACTGACTTCGTTTTTGGACGGTTAGAAAGAAGACATCTAGGGCTACAACTTTCATGAAGACAAAAATTGAAATTCTGTCGTTAAGAGGGTCAAAATACACGGGCCGTGTGAAATCACACGGTCAGGCCGTGTAACCTTCAGTTGAAATAGTGTCCCTGCGTCCAGAAAAACACAGCCCGTGTGAATTCACACGGGCAGCCCATGTAACCTTCGGGTGACACAAAATTTTCACCCTCCAAGACCCCTCCAAAGGGTCCTAAACTCATCCTAACATCCCCTTTCCTCATATCATTCTCCAATACCACAAAAACCACTTCAAATCCATTAAAACAACTACAAACATCATTGAATCTCGACTCCAAAGGATTCATCACACACATTCTTCCCAATTTCAACATGTTCTTCTAACACTAGCAACAATGAAATCTCAACTAAGGATAAGCATATACATCATTCTCAAAATTTAAAGAAACATAATCATACAAGAAGAACTTCTCAATTCTCATTCTCATTTGAAAACAAAAACAATGTTTGAACATAACCATTCAACTATCAATTGGAATTCTTCAACTCCCAACCTCAATTCATATGATCCTTCATATTCAACAACATTTCATCATTCACCAAAATCCTATCTTGCTTTTCCATAATATCTCACACACACACACACACACACACACACACACACACACACACACACACACACACACACACACACACATATATATATATATATATATATATTCAAAGTTCATCAACTCAAGTGGATGACTTCTTCAAATACATCTAATTCCAACTCAACCATACACAAATTCATATTCCAATTTGAGTCCTTATACTGAAACATTATTCTGTTCTCAACTTTCATCCAAAAACATTATTCTTATAGACCGAATTAAAGCTCAATTTCATCAAACAATTTGTAGCCTTATCTCTCTAGTTTACTCGAAATCAAAAATCATCTCATTTGGATAACTCGAGATCAAGTTATAGCTAAAACACCAGAGCATGCTCAATGAACATGTTTCAATTTCATTGTCCAGCTTTTAACTTCCAATTTTTCACATATAATCCATCTTGTATCTAAACCATCTTTTTCATTTCATTTCGAATTCAAGAATTTTCCTTTTCTTTACTCATGACTAATCACCAACAATTTGTCATTTAATAGTCCTAGCTTACAAAAAGGTTCGGGGTCCAACAATTTTTACACACAAGAAGAGAAGTACCAAATATTAGACAATAATATTACTTGGATCAGATCAGTTATTGTTGCCAAGAATATCCAGCATACTCTTTCACTAGAAATGAAAAATATATGGCAGCCATAAGTTAATGTCAATACTAGTATAGTTCCTTTTTTTGGGTAAAGTTTTAGCAACTATTTTGCAACTAATTATAGGCTAACTAGCCTAGAACTCATTGTAATGTTGTATTAGTTTCACCTATAGGTAATGCAATTCATTCATTTTTCAAAAGAAAATATATAGTCAAATATCCATCTATCAAACATCTCCACACTTAAGCTTTTGCTGGTCTTAAACAAACCATAATAAAATTTATAAATTTTGTAACATCCATCTCTAACCAATCTCAACCTATCCATTCATACCATACATCATCATATCTTATTGAATCAAATTAACATACAATTAGAGCCAAGTTATCTTAAAATTAACTCTTCTAATTAATAGTTATAGTACTCACATCATAATCTCATTGAAGTAAATTGTATTAATCTTTGCACCCTCACTAAGATTTCATTCAATCCACTCAAGTGTTTAGGGTGAAAAGCATCAAAAGTCTCAATCAATGCATAATAGAATTCTTACCATATGCTTGCAATAAAATCACATTTCCACCACTTATGAATAAACTAGAAGGACAAATCAAAATTCTTATAAGGTTGTTATGGGGCTTAGGTAAGGTATGATTGGGATAATAAAAAGGTTGATTTGAAGAAAATTAACTAAAAAGAGCATTATAATGAAACTTATTCACAATACTTATAGGTCCTTCCATTGCAAAACTAATGGTACTATATATTTATTCTTTATCTTTTTATTTTTTATTTATATGCTCATTTTTTTATAATAACTTTGAGCATTCATCATGTGTCACAATTAAAGATATATTGGACAATTCAAAAATTCAAGTTTCAAACAAACAAATAATGTAAATAACCTTCAGGGTTCGAAATAATAAAAAAGTCCTCAAAGAAAAATAAGATAAAGGTTAATATGTTGGGTGTAATTAATGAAAAAGTCTAAGACTTAACTTAGTTATTCCTAAAGGTAATTTTAAGGGTGTAGTGCTTTTCAAAGAAATAGGCTTAAACAAGTTGTTTCATCTAAGCGCCTTCATCATTTCAATGCTTATAATTCAACAAATATGGTCTCAATATGCATAATAAAAGCAAATTCCATAATCATTCTACTATACATGATAACACACATGAAAAAATAACAAGAGTTATTTTTTTTTTTTGAAAATTTTGCTCTTAAGCTCGAAAGTTGAAGAAAAAGAAAGGTATAATGTGCGTAAATACTATGCACTATCATTCAACTTGAATATTTCAATGATTTCTTAAAATATGACTTACAAAAATAGTTTTATTCTAACTTTCATTGTTTGCATACCAATTCAAATCAATATTCAACAATGAAATACAATATTAATGGACAAATTTCAACCATTTTAAGATATTAGTTCATAAAATTTTATAAACAAGATTATAATAAGCTTTAAAGAAATCATTAACAATTCAGTAACTCCATCCCTATACTTAAATTTTTACATTGTCCTCAATGTACACAATATAAGCATTTAAAAATAAGTGAGAGGGTTAAGCTGGTACTTTCTTGAATAAGACAAATTTCTAATTTCTGATCCATGTGATAGTGAACTACATCCTTGTAAAATATAAAAGAAAAGGATAAAAAACAAAAATAAAGATAACATAAAATAGCATGAAATAAAATCCCATATTAACACACGAAATATAATCAAAACGAAATAAAACAGAAACTTATCTTAATTCATTGATTGCCTCCCATGCAGTGCTTGTTTAATGTCATTAGCTCGACATACCCTTTATATTGAACTTCATCCTGGATCAATAATTTGTGGCTTGTTTTCACCCTTTTCTCCATAAAGTAGTTTCATAGCCTATAAATAAGCCACCTATTGTAAGATAATCATCATGACATAATTTATAAAATTAATCAATCCAATAATATGCATTAATGACTTTTTTAATGACAAATTGTTAATAAAATAAGAGATAACAAAACTCCCCGAATCATCAACTGATAACAAAACTCCCTGAATCATTAACTAACTCAAACAGTTTCTTTTCAATGAAGTGGGAACCCTTTGTACTTAAGGTTACTTCCAACGCCTCATCAGTAATTTCCTTACTTGGTTCCTTCGCTAGTTCTTCCTTAATTGGTTCCTTCGCTAGTTCTTCCTTAACCTCCTCTGTCCTTTCGTCTTCTTCTTCTTCTTGGACAAAGGCTTCTAATTCATCTTCTTCAATTTTCTCCTGCCACTTCTCTACTTCCTCTTCTTGGGTGGAGACTTCTTCTTCTTCTACGTCTACTGCCTCTGTAATATCTTCATCCTCCTCCATAGCAACAACAGTTACCTCTTCATTTTCTTGGAATGCCTCCTCATCCATGAAGTCAATCTCTGTCTTTTCTTCACTCTGCTATGTTATAAGCTCAAATAATATTCTGTGTTATGCTCAAGAAAGCGTCAGTTAGCTTTAAGTTTGGCAAGGTATTCCATTAATTTATCTCTAAGACTTGCTTCCTCTTCTTTTTCTTCTTCGTCTTCTTCTAGAAGCTCATTTTCATTTCTAAGGGTGATTTCCATTCCAAATTCTTCAAGTTCTGTTTCGGTAGGACTAGGCGCGTTCTCTTGGATCTCATCAGATAATATGTTTGCCAGTTGGTCCATCTGATTCACCAAATTTTGTATACGAGTATCTGTTTCTTAATGCTTCATAATTGATTCTTGAATGAAATCAACCATCATATCTTCTAGAGTTGGCTTGAACTAGAGGTGCTTGATGTCATAAATATTAGTTGGAGTGTAATCATTCCATCTATAGGTGTAAGAGTTGCTCCACTCTAAATTGTAGTTCCTCTCCACTTTGAATTGTAGTTGTTCTCATCTAATGCACCTTGATGTTGATTGTACATGCTCAGTTGCTCCTATATATATGTTAGTGCTTGACATTCACGGTTGTAGTGATAACTCCTATCAATGTCGTGACACGAACTAGATATTAGTTGAACCTCTGAAAACATGTAAGAACACCTCTCCCTCTCTCTCTCTCTCATATGATGGTGATATAGATTGTAAAGATATGTTCTGGCTCCCATAAAAATACTATTTACTTCATCTTTGGATTGTGCATTGTGACTATGAAGTTAAATTTCAATTCTTAACATAAACCACCACACACTGTTAGTGTAGAAAATTCCAAAAGACAATTAAATAAACAAGCCAAAAGAATATAGTAAGATACAATAAAATGAAATAAATACAAAAGTAAAAATTAAATAAAAAACAAGGATTAAAAAACAAAATGAAAATGACTAAAGTAATAACATTTAAGCTTTCCTAATATCACTATCCTTGGCAACGATGCCAAAAACTTGATTGACTTATTTGTGTGTTAGTCAATATTGTAATAACCGCAAATGTATGACGTAATTGTACCTAGTACCAGTAAGTATAGGTCGATCCCATGAAGGCAATGATTACTAGTAATAACCTTTTTCCTATTATCTAGCCTACGGATTGATTTTGAATTTTTAATAAAAGAAAATAAAACTAAAGTAAAATAAATGGGAAACGATATTGAATACAGAGACAATGGAAATTACTTAGAGAACTATCGATGTGAAAAATTAGTGTCTAGGTTTCAAATCCCCCTAAAACCCTTAACAGATTGACCTTTTATCATGCAATTGTTTTGTTAATGTATTGGACTATGGAGACTCTTATGGTATGCTAATAGTTGACCCTGAGTCCACTAACAATTAATCCTAAGCTTTTAAACCAATTTACTCAAGTTAACATTTATAGGATTGCTTTGTCGATTTGTGAATCTCTCTGTTAGGTTTGACCTTAATCTGGAAGATTTATATGATCCTATCTCTAGGGTTGTAATCAACTTCTTCCAATAACGATTGATCTATTCATTAATAGGATTTATTAATCTTTACGTATGAAATCGGATTATGTTCTAATATTCCTGAACCTATTAGAACATTTATTAAACACGTAATTGAATTGCAATATATCAATCAACCCAATTATATTAATAAAAGAATCAAAACTTATTAAAGTATCAACATAAGGTTCATCTAACCTAAATACTAATAAAGTGTTTAGTTACGTGTACTCAAACATGAAATCAAGCATATATTGAAAACCAAACGAATGAAAACAATGGGTTCATAATTCTAAGACTCCATACTTGTCTTTTATCGAGTATTCTTGCAATGTAAAGGTTTGATATTGCATTCTGATGGATCTTTTGATGAATCCTTCATGTTTTCCACTTCTCTCGACCAAAATCATCCCCTGAGAACAATCTCTAAGTTTGGAATCGCCTCCCTCTACTTGCTCTCTCTTCAAGTCTCCGTTCATGTCATTTTATATGAAATTCGAGGGTTTTGTTCGATGCACGATCTTATGCACAGTCGTGTATCAGACAGTACATCACCAAATTCTCTGAAATTGTGAAACCACACAGCTTGGGAGATATGCACAGGAAGATGCACAGTTGTGTATCCCTTTTGTGCATCAAATCTTCTTTTTATGTCATGTTTTAGTCCAAATTCTTCTCTACAAGTTAGGGATAAGGCTACGTATGACTAGATCTCCTCATACTCCACACCCCAACGGAATTTCTACTAGGTGTTGTTTTTTTCCCTGAATTCTTTTTCTTTAAGTCCATAAAGGCAATTATCACCTATGAAAGCACTTAGAGTGAATTAAGTGCTAAATATATGATAAAAGTATAAAATATCAAGCAAAATACATCAAATATGGGTGTAAAAATATAGTAAAATATCCATCTATCATGACCTTTTCTAAAATGCTAGTATATGTCTTCTTTGCCTTTTTTCTTCTTAGGAGATTTCTTTTTTTAAAAGGATAACTAGCAACTTGATCTCCTTTTTCATTAAATGAACAAACTTCATTAACATCAATTATGTGTGCCTTTTTTGTACTATTTAATGGAGATCTAGTTGAAGGATATGAATTAAAATGACTTCTTGCAGTATTTCTAAAAGTATGACACAAGTCCAAAAACTCCTTAAACCCCTTTTTTTAATATGTGAGCCATTTTATACACCTACAATGAAAAACAATGTACATGAGAAAAGAGTTATAACATGATATATAAATAAGTAAAGATATATTTTACCTTAAACAAAATTTTCTAACATTCAGTTGTAGCATTAATTCACTAGTAAAGAAGTTATAACTGATTTATGCTTTTTAGTAAGTTTTTAAAAATTCTTCAATCTATCCCTAAAAAAATTATACTTGTTATTCAATTGAATATCAATATATTCTTTATTAAATTTTGTTTGAAGATCTGCTTTAATATTCTTTCGGCTAGATTTGGAAAAGGTATTAGTTGTTCAATTTTCCTTCTTCACTTCTTCAACTATAATGAGATTGAGTGCATCTCTATGATATCATTCCACCATCATCATTTTCATGTATTTCTAAAAAATCATTAGAATCATTCATATTTTTCTAACCTTCCATCATTAAAAGTAATTATATTTATATTTAAGTGACAAAAGTGATAAGAAGATATTACATTAGTAACAAATCTTATTATGTTTCATTATCCTTATTTTAGAATGGTGGTTACGTCTAAACTTGCTATAATCTCATAAATATAAAGAACAATAATACCCAATAAAAAGTCTGCTAACACGTGGTTTTGGGATAATCTCATAAATATGCTGTAAGAGTAAAGGAAAGCTTGCAAGAAATATATTAGTAGTTAATTACTTTGTGGTTTATCAACCTTACAATGTGAACAAGTTTTGCTAAATCCAAAAGAACATTACAAAAGTAGAACAACTATTGATTATTATGCTAAGATATTGAAGTCAGATGCTCACCTAGAGAAAGTTAAGAGTCAACATTTAATTGAGAAAAGTAACGTTGAGGAGGCTGAGGAGATAAAGAAGGCTAGGGAAGCCAAAAGAACTGCTAAAAGGGTTTAGGCCCAAAAGTTGAAAGAGAGGGTAGTGTAGAGAAAAATGGAGATTAAATCCTTTTTCTATTTCCTCTCCACCTAACACATTTTCTTTATTTTCTATAAGGTTACAAAAAAATAAACAAGTTCTTGTGGTATTGTTATTATCTATATGAACAAATTTATTACAAGAAGGATATCTACAAATTTTATGTTATTGCAAAGGGAACTTACACAACACTTTAATGCTTAAACCTATCTTATCTAAACCCATATATAGATAATCTAATAACTTGTGGAGGGAGACTAACATAAACATAAATTTGGTGTTAATAGATCAATAAAAATGACAAAGGGGGAGATTAAAACATAAATATAGCATTAGAAAGATTTCAACTTTAGATTCATATAGAAATAATAATCCATGCCTAGTTTCATTTACTTTTAAGAATGTTAAATATACAAGTTCTTTCTTTTAAAATGATTTAATACTTTTTTTGAAAGATAAAAGAATATATTTGATAACGAAAGCATATGAAAAATAAATTTCATTTCATCCCTTCAAAGAAATTAAAAGAGCTAAGAGAATACTCCTGTTATAAACAACTAGATGAGACAAAGCTTACGGAGAGGTTTAAGGCTATAGTTTCCTTTCCTTAGAGCTTCAATAAGTAAGAATATTATGTTTACTAGTGTTTATTTTAAGTCTAACATTCTCTTCTCATAAGTTCCATTTAAGTGCCAATTTTAGATTACATAAGGAATGGATTTGGTTGCCTATACATTGCTCTTTGATCACCTAAATAATGTCATATATAACTTGTTCCTCTCTTTTTTTCCTTGTCTTTGGAAGAGCATGACATTTCTTTTTTTCTCTAAATATAATACAAAAAGATATTAAAAGCTAAGATGTTGAGGGTTTTATTAGCACATAACAGTTTATGCTTTTGGCTAAGTCTGACAATAATTTCCTAGTACGAGAAGCTTTGTTTTTTATGTCTGCATAATGCTTTGGATGTGACTCCACATGAATTTTGAATACTCACAGGTGACGAAAATAAGATTTAAGGACTCGTTATTAAGTCTAAAAAGACAATAAATTGGAGAAGATTCTATAAGTGAAAGGCTCCTATCCTAAAATGAGTAGGCGACCTGCTCGGAACCCCGCAGTGGCCCTCCAGTTGATATCTGATCCAACTAGAAGGCTCTCGTGAAGCTAAGCCTATTGCCCCATTTTACCTAAAAGACTTAACATTGAAAGACATAAGCAATAGAAATTCTTTTTTTTTTTAATTTCGGTAGCACAACGGTTGTATTTTGACCTTCCCAAAATTTTCAAGTCCTTGTAAAAGTTCAAAACACTTCTATATTCATCTCAAAATACCCCTACAAATTTTAGACTTTAAGTCCATTCATAAGTAATCTCAACAATTTCTTCAATAATCTAAAAAAGGAAAAACTCAGACATATTCTTGCATTTAACTTTGAAACATTCATATACATGCGCTCTTTATATTAAATACAATCCAAAACATATTTATAAAAATACAAATGCTCCCAAAACCATTTACAAGGCAAAAATGCCTACACCGTAGCACGTGACAAAGTTGACTACTCAGGAGGTAAAGTCCCTACGACTAAAGCCCTTAAGCATGCAACTGGGAGGTTTCATTTAAAAACAGAAAAGAGAGTGTGAGCTAAACGAGCTCAATGAGTGCTAGATTTTCTATTGAAATCATAATTAACAATTTAAACCTCCCTAAAACAAATTCATCTCAATTCGTATAATTCAATACTAATATGAAACATATATGCTTCCCGAAATCAAGTTTCTCAAATAGCTTTTCAAATGAACAGTGGCGGCATTAAAAAATGTCATGAATTTCTTACACGACATAACCTATCACTAACTTCTTTGCCATATGGTTACCTTTAGGCATAAAATCACAAAGTTGGTTCTACATCGTTAACCTGCAACTAGTTATCCACTAGTTGAGGAGCTGGTTTTACATCGCTTACCCATACTAGGATAACCTTTATACATTAGTAATTACGGAGCTGGTTCTGCATCACTTACCTGTAACTGGTTCACCACTGATTACGAGGTTGGTTCTACATTGCTTTCCTATATTAGGTTAACCACTATATACCAGTAGTTATGAAGTTGGTTCTACATCGCTTACCTGTACTAGGTTAATCGTTATACATCAGTATAATAACATGCAAAAAACCTATTAGCATGTCATAGGCTAGAAACCTATATAAAACCTATTAGTATACTATAGGCTAGAAACCATCTCCTTTTTATAATCCAATAACATCATCTCATTGTAAACTCAAATCATATAAGATTTAACTTTCAAACTTCAATTCACATATTACTAAAGCATAAACTTATACTAGCAATATTCACATAAAACTCATAATCAATATTCAGTTCACAATAGAATAGAAATCATTTCCATTAAATCAATTTAAAGAACACTCGTATTTCATTAATTCTTTTGCAAAGAATTTAGTCATATAAAACAATTAAAATACACTCACATTGCAAAGAATTTAGTCATATAAAATAATTAAAACACATTCATTGTTTTGCAAACTTATCGCCAAGCACACTCCCACGTTTGGTGCCTCTCCTTTACCTAAACAAAATGCATTTTGCTAAGGCATTTAGTTCCAAATTTGAAAATAATACATTAAAACTATAAATTGGGTTTAACCGAATTTGAGATTAGTATTTATTTGCATAACACATACACTAATTGCACTTTCGCTTACTTTTGTAAGCTAACCCATTGTTCTCCTTTTCCAAATATAAATTCAAAAGTCACTTAAATACCATATTTTGCCTATTCTAACTTACCAATTTCTTCAAAACACTATCTCACCCAATTTAATTCACCATATCACTATCATACATGATGAGTCACAGTTATGACCCTTATCTAGAATTCATACCTCTATTTGTTTCTAAATTTTAACATAGTAGACGTTCACATTAGGTTTTGAAGTCTTCTATACATTTGTTCCCTTATGTCTCTAATTTCCATATCATCAAAAATCAGGCCATTTGAATTTCCAAATCAAGAAACATGCACCAAACATCATAAGCTGCTCCAACATAGGGGCAACATCAAATCACCATTTTCAATCTCAAATTCCAATATGATGCAACTAGAATTAGGTCAAGGAACTTCTAAAATATTTTAATAATATGTCTTAGGTTTCATTTCCAGTTAAAATCGCCCAATTTGGAGGTCTATAGGCCAATTTATAGCCAAAACAATGAGATTGGTTCAAACAAACCTAAGATAGAATTCTACTACATGTTACTCTCGTCATAGCCAACCACTTCCATGCAAAGAAACTCCAAAATAACACCAAGGTGTCATTGATCTTAAATACATCCATCCCATACTAAAAACTCACAAAAATTAGGAACTTAAGCTAAGAAAACCTACCACTTTGTCCTCCAATCTTTTGGGTATTTGTTGAACACCTTTACTTGATCAAGATCTCTTCAAATCTCCATAAAAAAACATTAACAATGGAAGCCCTCTTCTTCCTCTCTCCTTGGCCAACCTTCACACTTGCTTCTCTTCTTTTCACTTTTGTTTTTGTTCTCTCACATTTACTCTCTCTCAAACACTCATGGTTTCGTTAAAGAATGAAGTTAAATGTCTTACTTTATGCTTTTTTACACTCATTTAATGAATTCCACATGTCACCTTCCATTGGTTCTCTTCTAATGACTCATCCTTCCACCAACAATATCTAAAATGATCAAATTGCCCTTTAATGCATTTAATTCGCCAATTAACATAATTAAATCCCAAAAATATTCCACAATTGGCTTATCATCAAATTGACCATGAAATACTCGAATTATGATCAATACTTAATGATTAGATACTTTAAAACTTTTCAATTGGGTTTAAAATCATCAATACCCATTACTTTCCAAAAAAGGCATTTTAGCCTTAAACTTTTGGAACTCCCGAAATCCATCCTAGACTTACTTTTGATCTGTTTCATTATCATTGGACTCTAATACTTTTTCGGATAATTTTCAATATTTTGTCGTTGGGTCCCCCAAAATTACTATTCATCAAAAGCACTATTTACCAAATTCATCAGAAAATACTATTCACCAAAGAATAAAATTTATATTCAATGAAAGGAAATGTTTGGGGTTTTACAACAAGGCTCAGGTTGTCTAGCATACTTAACTTTTTTTTTGTAAATAAGTCACATAAGGAAGGAGATTCTAAGAGTATTTTTTCACAAACATTATATTAAGCAATTTTCTAAAGTTAAGGTTGAAAGATTGGTCTATGGGAATCATTGGTGAAATCACTTAAAGAATGTTTTCTCTAAACATAGTAATCCTCCTAACATTTTTGAGGAAAATAGTCTGGTATACAACTTAATAGATAAAAAAACTACCTAATAGTTTTTCTAACTATGGAGCTTATTTTGGAGTTAATAGGAAATGAAATGCTCAGATTTGGAGTTATGTTTGACCTATTTAAGGCCTAATTTTACTCTAATTATCAAATCAAAAGGAGGTAATCTTACCATTCTCAATTCTACATTCTATGTCATGAGCGAAAGATTTCATCAATTTCAAAAATTGTGATAAAAAACAAGATGTATTGGTTTTAGTATTGACTTCCCATGATCTTTTACCCTTTAAAAAGTTGTTGTGGATCCATTTTATCATTCTACATGAGTACACACCCTAAACCCTGTCTCAAGACATCACTATATACTACAAATCAATCAGTCCCTGTCGGTAATGTGAGTACAAAGGCCGTCATAACTCTTTCTTTCAATTCATCAAAACTTTGTTAGCAGACATCTGACCACTCAAACTTCTCCTCTTTTTGTGTTAACTTGGTCAGTGGGGTTGCTTTCTTGGAAAATCCTTCAACAAATTTCCTATAATAGCCTACCAATCACAAAGCATCCTTTACAAAGCATTCTACTAACTATTATGGCAGTCACGATACTAATGGGAAGAACTTTCCGCATCCCACGAAATATCATCTCTGGTTTCCCTAATTGACTTAGCCTTACCTCCTTTTTAAAACAATCCACCACCACTCGATATGTGGATAACCAATCCATTCTGAAAATACCATCAAAATCTCGAATATCTAATATGATCAGGCTTGCTAGGAACTCCTTACCCTTAATCAGTATTCTACTATCTACGAACACTTTTTCAGCAAAGTGTAAGTTTCCAGTTGGAATGGAAACTCCTACCCCAGTGCCTAATAACTAAGGCTCAACACTCAATTTTGCAGAAACATTCATAGACATAAAAGAATGTGTAGCACCAGGATCTACTAAAGCATATGCATCATGATAAAAAACAGTAATCATATCGGTGACTACATCTGGTGTGGCATCAGCCTTCTGTTGAGTGACTGCAAAAACTCAGGTCTATATACGGGGTCTACCTGCCTGTCTTATAGGGGCTGCTCCCCTACCCCTGAACCTCTACCAAATCTAACAAAACTCGACCCTCTAGTTTGAGAACCCTGGCCGCCCTATTTGTAATCCCCTCTAGCTTGTGGAGGTGCTAAAGATCCAGCCGTCGACCTCTCAGTGGTGACTCACTGCGAACAATCTCTGATGAAGTGGCTTTCCTGACCACAATGGAAGCAAACAATCATATTCATCCAACACTCACCCAAATGTCTTTTTCTACAAATAGCATACTCTGGCATTGGGGTCCTAGTGTCATGGGAGTCTCTAGGTATAGTGGGTGACCCAAAGGATCCGTGGATGGATGATCCACCTCTGCTAAACCTCCTACTACTCATCCATCTTGACTTATTTTTTTTTGGCTGAACCCTGGGATCAACTAGCTGGTGCGCTACGCTTTTGTTATGATCTTGAACTCTGAGTGATTACTGCTGCATTTCTCTCCACTTTTATTGCAACATTAACTAATTCCCCATAATGTGTCTATGAAGCCAAATATAGGTGAATCCGTAATCTAGGACTCAAGCCTATAGCAAACCTCTTGCACTTTTGCTCTTCACTATCAACAATAAACAAAACACTTCTGACAAGTTCCAAAAATCTCTTCTCATAATCCGTCACTGATGTCGAACCTTTCTCTAGACGGAAGAACTCCTCTACCCTTGCATCCTTATAACTCTGTGGGTAAAATCTGTATGTGAACTCTCTCTAAAATTTTGCTAAAGATACCCCATTTGGATGTTGTCTCTCAATGGGCCTTCCACCAATCTTTAGCCTTGTTCTCGAGGAGGAAGGTAAAGAACACAACTCTCTATTCATCTGTGTTTCCCATAACTCTATATATCTTCGTGACCTAATCTAACCATGTGAGTGCACTCTCAAGACCTCCACTCCCATCAAAAGTCTTTGTGCCCAATTTATAGTCGCGCTTAATCGAACATCCAGAAGCTTCCATACTTTCACATGGCTGCTATATCGCTGCAGCAAGAATTTGAGCCATCTGTTCCATATTAAAGTTCACTTCGGCTGGTTCCGCTAGCCTTAATGATAGGGAATATGGCTAGTTCATGAAGTCATTTGCTGAGTCTAAAATGCGGTCATCCTCCCATGCTGGAGGTGACTCAGGTACAGGAGCCATTGGAATTGCTCTCCCGGGACGTCTACGGCCTCGTTTGTACATCGTGTTGTGTATTGAAAAAATGCAAATGTGTAAAGCTTTCAATTTATGAAATCATATGCATGTAAATCACAACATTTTATTGGTCACCTCACTTTTAAAACAACATAAAAACCTTAAACCAAAATGTAGGCAACCTATTTTTAAAAGTAGAGCTTTGATACTAACATTGACAAGCTCCTACCCTGAAATGACTAAGCGGCCTGCCCGGCACCCTGCGATGGCCCTTCAATCAATATTTGATCTAGTTGAAAGGCTCCTGTGGAGCTAAACCTATTGCCCCCTTTTTACCTAAAAGCCTTAACTTAACATTAAAAGACATATGTAGTAGAGTTTTTTTTATTTTTGCAGCACAACGATTGTATTTTGACCTTACCAAAATTTTTAAGTCTCTGTAAAAGTTCAAAAACACTTATATAATCATCTCAAAATCCCCACTACAAATTTTGGACTTTAAGTCCATTGACAAGCAATCTTGAAAATCACTTCAATAATCTAAAAAAAACTCAAGAGATATTCATACATTTAACTTTGTAACATTTATATACATGCGTTCTTTACACAAAATATAGTCCAAAACATATTCATGAAAATGAAAATGTTCCCAAAAAAATTTAGAAGGAAAAAATGTCTACATAATAGCTTGTGACAAAGTTGACTACTCGTGAGGTGGAGTCCCTGTTACTGAAGCCCCTGAGCATGCACCTGGGAGGTTTCACTTAAAAATAAAATAGAGAGTGTTAGCTAAACGAGCTCAGTGAGTGCTAGATTTTCTATTCAAATCATAATTAACAATTTAAACCTCCCTAAAACAAATTTATCTCAATTCGTATAATTCAATACTAATACGAAACATAGATACTTCCCGAAATCGAGTTTCTCAAATCGTTTTTCAAATAAATAGTGGCAGCATTCAAAATGTCATGAGTTTCTTACACGAGATAGCCTATCACTAAATTCTTTGCCATATAGTACCTTTAGGCATAAGGTCACATAGTTGATTTTGCATCACTTACCTGCGACTGATTATCTACTAGGTACGGAGTTGGTTCTACATTGCTTACCTGCACTAGGATAATCACTATACATTGGTAGTTATAAAGCTAGTTCTGCATCGTTTACCCATATTTAGTTAACCATTAGTTATGGAGATGGTTTTACATTGCTTACCCATACTAGGTTAACCGTTGTATACCATCAGTTATGGAGATGGTTTTACATTGCTTACCCGTACTAGGTTAACCGTTGTATACTAGTAGTTATGGAGTTGGTTCTACATTGCTTACTCGCAACTGATTAACCACTAGTTATGGAGTTGGTTCGACATCACTTCCCATACTAGGTTAATCGTTATACGCCGGTGTAATAACATTTATAAAACCTATTTGTAGAAGCCCACTCTTATAGTGCAGTGCATATCCCTGAACATACCGACGATATTCGAGACCATACTCTAGGAAAGTGGCATGCTAGAACAGTCAGTCAATCAAACTCATTACAAATCTTTTTTTTAATAACGCATGCATATGCGGGAAATCAATAATGTAACTTTCGACCCATTTTATTCATAAACATTTTCAATCACAGTGTTACAACCATTATACATATCATCAGAATTTCAATAGCCACTTGGGCCCATTACAGATACAAAATACTTGTAGTCATAATGTCATTATATTACAAAATCATTTACATACTCATTGTAAAATACTTGTGAATATATATTTTGATACAAAAATAAAGAAATATAAATGCAGACGCGAACTGATCCCAACCTCTATCTCTTACTCGAATGTAGTGACTAGACTCCAATTTGTCTAATTGGAGATCTTCTTTAAGTCTGAAAAATATTGCAAATTTTAGGTTGAATTTTGCAAACTCAGTGAGTAGACCATCCTCGATGGCTCACTCAATCACATAACGCATTCATTCATATAATCACATAATTCACATCACTTCATCAATTCATCATGTTGAGTCACATATATTTCATATTCACTTAAAACATATATCACATTCAAAAATCTGTCAAACTATTTAAATCATACATATCAGTTGCATATGCAGTACTCATGAAACTCACATTCTTATGACCGAGTGCCTATAACTATCCCGTATCTATTCTGGATACCGGGATCATTGATAAATGTCCTGTATCCGTTGGAAATACCAGGCTCATTATACACAGTGAGTCTTTGGCTCTTAATCACATTCTGAGCTTTAAGCTCTTTTCCACTTTCTAAGCTTTAAGCTCTTTTTTGGTGGCTACTTTGATCACAATAACCTTTATGTTGTCATGCATTCATATAATGGAATGCATCATAGATATTCAGTCAATCAAAAGTGCTCAATATCACACAGTTATATTCACTATCACATTCTCACTCACATTTGTCATCGGACCTTGGTCCGACATTCAACATATACGTTGAGAATCGCTTATTTTATTCACATGCACATTCACATTTTCTTCAAAACTTGGTTCGACATTATACAATCAAGTTGAGTATCACTTATTTTGTCAAATTCACATACAATGAGAACTTCCAATTGATATTTGTGTATCAAACACCTCAGACATTCAATGTCTAGAATCAGTATGATCACTTTCTTAAAATCATTCAATACAGAATTTAAACAGAATATTCATTTAAAGTAAGATCATCTAGGTCGACTCACAGTACGCTCCAGATTAGCATTAGCTTCCATGATCTGGAAACATCTAGATGCGGACGTTTATCCTACACATCAACATTATGCAATACACACATTGCACACATATTAATAATTGCACAATCTTATGAATACTCAATCACATACATATGTATATGTGTTGTATATAATGCATGCTCAATGACAATCCTGGGTATATTATCTAAATTCACATCTTATGCTCATTCTCATTTCATAATTCATATATGTCTAATTGAACTAAGGTTTACACTTTATTTGTACATGATCAATCTAAGTTTACCATTCAATCCTTATCCTTTGTATGTGTCTAGGTTATTCTTAGGGTTACACCTCAAGAACACTTGGTTATTCTAATATCATAACTCAATTTCTCGTCATTTCTTTTCTAACATTATATGCTCTCATAATACCTAATTCTCATTCACATTCACTTAATACATATTACTCAAATCCTTTGAATCATAACTACAATCATATGAACATCTTCATTCACATTATACTCATGCCTTTGTACTTTGATATCATCAAATCATTTACTAAGTTATAACCTCCATTATGACTTCAAACATATCACACTTTAGTCACTTAATCAAAGCATCATTCTAGGTTAAATTCAAGCCCCATTCTAGCCCAAATTACGACCAAATGGGCAATGAATATCTGCTGGGCAGACCTTCACGGGTCACTTACAGAAATGTGAAAGTTTGACCCTTTAGACAGCAAAATCTCTTCTTGGGGTCTCCATAGAAGTTGTAGAGCTCGAAGCCCTCTTCAAGAGCATACTTATATGAGTCAATCAAAGATCCACAACAAAAGTTATGCCTCTTGCCCTAACATATATCCAATTGCATTCTTATTTTCCAGATTTCTAACTTTTTAGTTACTACATTCAACATCATATGCTTAGTCTATCATTTCTAATTTAATTACTCATCATTTCCCCATTATTCTAACTCCATTTCAACTCAATATCATCCATAAACAAA
This sequence comes from Erythroxylum pelleterianum, assembly GCA_027563865.1. NCBI lineage: Eukaryota > Viridiplantae > Streptophyta > Magnoliopsida > Malpighiales > Erythroxylaceae > Erythroxylum > Erythroxylum pelleterianum. The sequence goes on along the minus strand of JAOQMR010000007.1, from coordinate 3,046,895 downwards.
TTATAGTCCATGATTGATCATGAACACTAAAAACAGAACACATACATATATATACATTCATCATCAACTGTCTGCACATATTCATCTTCATTCCCACATTCATTTCACTTTTAACTATCACCTTAATTCATCTCATTTCAAGAACATAACTCAACATCTTGGTTAACATAACTTTCACTTTCATTATACCATTAATTCATAACTCATAACATCTACATAACGGATCATCACTTATGGTTTTCATACTCTCAAAACAGAACACAAACACATGTATTCATCCATCAATTTACTACACCTAGTACTCAACTTCAAGTCAAATTTTGAAACTCTTAAAGACAAAATTTGAATTCGATGTCTTCATGAAAAATGTATCCATATGTCTTTAATTCAATCCAAATCAAAAATCAATCCATTTGGATATCTACAGATCAATTCATGGATAAATTACAGATGCACATCCAGTGGAAATGTTACAGCTAACATATTCCAGGACATTTTAAACACCATTATCACTTTGTCTTTAAACTTTAATCCTAGATCTTCTCTTTTCAAGACACTAAACTTGCCTTTTTTTTAAATTTCAATACTCAATCCAATCCATTTCTAAAACAACCAATGATCCATGTTTTTATACATCAAAAATAGAACATGAAAATATCCATTCAACGTAGCTCAATGGTAAGAGGTGTGCATGTAAATGCAACAAAACCTTGAGGTCACGAGTTCAAATCGTGACCAAAGAGGACAATACCAATTAAGGTTGTGGTCGCGTGCAAACTTAAAGACAAAGATATTGGTCTTTCAAAGAAGAAAATATCGTGAGTGGTGAGTGGAAAATGTTGTGACACTTGTCACTTGCCACTTGTCCTTTTATTGTGGTCTCCATTTGACCACTTTCTAATAACTAATCTGTTTGTCTCCAAATTCAAGTTCAATTATCTCCCAATTTTCAATGACACTTGTCAATAAATTCCAAAGTCATTCATAAAAATTTCCTTTGCCATTTGACTCTTATTTCTACTATTATTCATCAATTGTTCTACCACTTGGCATTTTCCTAGTCCAAAAATATCTTTAAATTCTAGAAAATTATAATATTTCACCAAAAATTCTAATTCACTACTTATAAATTCCAACTCAATGTTTAAGACACATGATTCATAATTCACATTATAATCGCATTAAAAATCATTTATATCCAAAAAATGTAAACTGAGTACATGAACAATTCATTTTAATGTGTACAATAATCAAATTCACGTGTGTGTATGCTAACATTATGCATGAGTATGAAATGCATTTTTCTAATCTCTCATTGCTATTTTTGAATTACATAAATCTAGGGTTCTAACCCTTAGTATAGAAACAGGATGTTACACTATTGGTATACCATAGGCTAGAAATCATTTCCTTTTTATCAACCAATAACATCATCTCAATGTAAACCAAAATCATATAAGATTTACCTCTCAAACTTCAATTCATAAATTGTTAAAGCATAAACTTATACTAGCGATATTCACATAAAATTCATAATCAATATTCACTTCACGATAAAATAGAAATCATTTTTATAAAATCAATTTAAGGAAAACTCACATGTCATCATTAATTCTTTTGCAAAGAATTTAGTCATATAAAACAATTAAAATGCACTAACATGTCATCAATTCTTTTGCAAAGAATTTAGTCATATAAAATGATTAAAATGCACTAACATGTCATCAATTCTTTTGTAAAGAATTTAGTAATATAAAAAATTAAAATATACTCATTGTTTTGCAAACTTATCGCCAAGCAAACTCACACACTCGGAAATAAGACATTAAAATTATAAATTGGGTTTAACCGAATTTGAGATTAGTATTTAATCGCATAACATGTACACTAATCATATTTCCTCTTATTTCCGTAAGCTTACCTATTGTTCTTCGTTTCTAAATATAACTTCGAAAGTCACTTAATTACCATATTTTACCCATTTTAACCAAAGAGAAAAGAAGGTTAGGCATTGTCTAACACAGAGCACCAACAAAATGCACTAATCCCCAATCTATCTGGGTGAAGTGGGTGCATACTTATATCATAAAGAACCAAAGCTTCCGGTCCATCAAGGTGCTAATCCCCAATCTATCTGGGTGAAGTGGGTGCATACTTATATCATAAAGAACCAAAGCTTCTAGTCCATCAAGGTGCTAATCCCCAATCTATCTGAGTGAAGTGGGTGCATACTTATATCATAAAGAACCAAAGCTTCTGGTCCATCAAGTTGAATCAATTTAATTAATGGCCCTTTAACCAAATCCTCGAATTAAGGAACATTATGAATCATGGTAATTGGAACATCCAAGGCTACTTATTCCTCCAAATGTTAAAAGTGAATAGAGTGATAAGTGTTGAGAAATAAAGCCGTAGATACATAGGACTTGCCCAATTAATAAGCAGTGCACCTTCTTATCATCTTTGAATGTCGATGGAAGATCAACTTTAGTGGATACATCACAATTCCAAAAATATTCACCAATATATCTTGTATGAATCTTATTAAGCCTCTTAACAATCAAGTCTCTTAGTGGAAGCTTGTTTGGTTCCCTAACAGATCCTAAAGCATCCTTCATCTTTTGGTTGGCAATTAGAAATAGCGTATCTACTATAAAAAAACTCAGAGAGACTTGCGCTTTTTGTCTCATATCCATGAAAAACATTTATCATTTCTTCACAGACGTGGCTTCTCGTCAACATTTTGGAGTTACTCTCTCAAACCTTGCCAGCTTTCCTTTGTAACATCATCATGGTTAAGATATTTCATAAGCTGAACAAGACATGGTTGACATGACTTTGCAAATTAGTTATTAATTATGGAGTTCATGTCTTATGGTTGAAAAGGAAAACTAGAATCTTTCAAATCAAAAGTCAGATCATTCAACATTTCACTCCAATTAATGGTTAACTAGTCCCACCAAACGATATACTAATGTTTCAGCCTATCACTTATTGCAACCTCCCTTACCGGATGTTCCTTGGCACAAGCTGGTATGGTCCAAATTCAGTAAACCTCGGTGTTCCTTTACTTTATGGCTTGTCTTCCTGCAAAAGTTACAAATAAGGGACAAACTTTCTAACTTGTATACACTTAATCACCGTTCTCTGTGTCTCTCAGCTAATGAATCCATAAACCACTTATTCTTCGAATGCACATTCTCTAAAACAATTTGGGACCATTGCCTCACACATTTCAATTTGTCCACTCTTAACCAGCCTAATCTTTCAGCTATCCTTTCCTGGTATATAACTGCTTCCTATACCAGGTTCTCAGCCATAATTCACTTTCCTCTTCTGCATTCCACCACTGTTTACCATTTATGGACTGAACGTAATGCTAGAACTTTTAATAATGAAGCCATGGATGTGGAGCGAGTATATCTCGGAGTAATCTCCCAAGTTAGAGAACTTCTCAGCCTATACATAAAGAGGATGTTAGTGAATGATTGGAGAAGACGGCGCAGAAATAAAGAAGGGGTGGACGTTAATAACGATGACGGAGAGGCAAAGCGCAATGTTTCACTTAAGTAGCAGAACTACAGTATTAGCATAGGCTGGGTTGTAGGGGAATAAGGGAACAGGATATAAACTGATTGTGTGTAACGCCAACGGCATGCAATTTTGTGTGTGTCTGTGTAATCATTCCTTAATGAATGAATCTATGTCCTCCCTCTGATTCTGTGTATCTCTTTCTCTCTCTGTATATGTGTTTCCTTAACAAATTCACAACCTACGTCCGTAAATTCCGTTAGAATCCATTTTTTCCCTAACAAATTGGTATCAGAGAAACGATTCTGTGAACATCAACCATGGCCGAAAGCACCAGGAGCGCAGAACTTCGAAGGATGGAGGAAAGTTTGAAGGCTTCAATGGAGAGGATGTTGGGCGAGATCCATAGTCAAACGGAGAAGGTGGAAAGGGAGATGTCGGAACTAAGATCTCTTCTCTTACAAAGTCTTCAAAAGTCCAACGACGTAGGCGCAGAGGAAACCATGCCCCAAGGAAGTTCAGTGGCGCAAGAACGTGAGGGAAGCTCCTTCACCAAGATGAGCAGGATTGAGTTTCCACTCTTCGACGACGAAAACGTCAAGATGTGGATATATAGGTGTGAGCAATACTTCACGTTCGATCAAACCCCGGAGATCGCGAAGGTGAGTGTAGCTGTCTTACACATGGATGAGAGGGCTCAGGAGTGGTACAGGTTGTACGTGAAGAATCGCCACCTTGCAGAAGCTGTGGGGTGGGACGAGTTTACGAAGGCATTAAAACAGAGGTTTGATGCGGAAATGTTTGACGATCTTGTCGGGGATTTCAAAGAGTTGAGGCAATGTGGGTCATTGTTAGAGTATTGTGCGCAGTTTGACCATCATTCCAATCGGCTATCATTGTCTGAGGAATATCTCGTGGGGTTCCTCGTTAAGGGGCTAAAGCCTGAAATTAGGGTTACTGTGAAACTGCATGAACCGCATTCATTACATCAGGCTTATACACTAGATAGGAAACAGGAGGCGATCTTGAGTTCCACTGGAGGAACGTCAGGGAAGCAAAGAATGCTGGGGAGAGGGACTAGCGAATTTGGCAAGGCTCTGCCGAGAACACGTGCATCGCAGTCCACAACCAACTTGCGTAGGTCATCGTCGGATGGGATACTGCCCACTCCCACCTCGACACTTCGATCACCTTCGTTGGTAGGGGGACCTTCAAAAAATCAGCGACGCTTCAGCAGTAAGGATTTTGATGAGAAGAGAGCTAGGGGCCTTTGTTTTTAGTGTGAAGAAAAGTATCATATAGGTCATCAATGTAAGAAGCGCCAGCTTCAGTTTTACGTGGTAGAGGATGACCATGGGGGAACGTCACCGGAAACAGAGGAAGAGGAATTGGAGTTTAACCCAAGCGAGGAGAATTAACCGATCGTGTCCATGCAGGCCATGTTGGGACTTTCGGGTAGTAATGAATACAAGCAAATGAGAGTGATAGGGGAGTACCAACGAAAGAAGATTTACATTCTAATCGATAATGGAAGCACGCAAAACTTCATTGACCCCTCGGTTTTCCGCAAAGGAGATGTCCAACTTCAGGAAATGGCGCCCATCTTCATCACGGTGGGAGGAGGGTTGCAGTTGAAATGCCACCAGTACTGTGAAGGGTTCCAATGGACGATGCAAGGGGTACAATTCTCCATGGATGCACTGGTTTTGTCGCTAGGAGGTTGTGACGTGGTCTTGGGGGTGCAATGGCTGAGTGGGTTAAACGAGGTTCTCTGTAATTTTAAAAATCGTATGATGATGTTCAATTGGGAGGGCCAGATAGTGACCTTATGCGGAAACCCAGAAGGACGTTCTCGGATCATTTCCGGGAAAGAATTACAAAAACAGTTGCAGAGATCATCGGAGAATCAATTATGTATGATGCAATTGTCGACGCCGATGGAATTTCAACTCCAACAATTGAGAGTAGCGGAGGATCAGTGGAGTGCCTTCGACGAGATCAATGCCCTCTTGTCGGAATATGCAGATGTTTTCAGGGAACCGACGGAGTTACCTCCGAACCGGCGGCACAATCATCAAATTAAATTAAAGGAAGGAGTGGAAGCAATTTGTTGGGCCCCGATCCCAAAGCCCAACGGTCGAATCGAAATCGAAGCACAAGAACACAAGCGAGATTCCTAAACTCCTTAACCCACTCGAAAAACCATAAATCAAACCACGGTTCAAGCCACAAAGGCGAGCCCTCAAAACAGAGATCACAAACTACAATTAACTTCTAAAAAAAATAGCTTTAGGTCTCTAGTTTATGCAGGAACAAGAATCACCCCAAACGGAGCTCTATAGCTCAAGTTATGCACAAAAATCAAATGCTGGTTCATAACCCGATTAAGCTGTCCAACCCGCCTACTCGTTTTCAAAAGCTCAAACTTCTAGGATTTGAGACCAATGGCCATGAAATTTTAAGGGAAGGTAGGAAAATATGTTAGAAAGCGAATGCCACAAGATTCGCCTCCATCGGAGGTCGGACGAAAGAGATATGACCTAATAAGTACCACGCGTTCACGAATGGATTTCCTATTGAACATACTTTAGTAAAAACGCCATAACGTTCGTTACAAATGTCGGATTTGTAGGAAAATCCCGGGACGTACATCACATGTACGGGCAGCGAAAAACAACAATTTTTGTTCCCAAGACTTTCCCGAAACCCAGGATCCAGGTGTCGGTATGAAAACTCAAACCTAACAGCCAATAGAGACTGTCTCTAAAG
>JAOQMR010000007.1:3012887-3034235 GCA_027563865.1 Erythroxylum pelleterianum | reverse complement strand
TTCTGTCCTCAGGACAAGGACAATATTTTCTGTCTTGTCCACTGCAACCAAACATCTCACTGTCTTCAGTTTTTGTCCTGTCCCGTCCAACTCTGTCCCGTCTCGTCCTATCCCTACCTGCTGTTAACTCGAAAATCGAAGGACAAAGTCCTCTGTCCTTGTCTCCTGTCACGGGAAAGTCTCCTCCCTCCGGAAATGAGATCTGATCCCCTGTCCACAGGGTTGGTCCAGAGTAATCTGGACAGGTGATTTCTGGTGTCCGGAAATACCCCTCTCCCCTTACAACGGCATTGTGTTTGTCTGTCCCAAGCGTCGACCTCCGACATCCGACATCAGACCTTCTTCTCCTCACGCTGGGCGTCGCGCATCGATTCTCTGGCGGACCGTGACCTTCACTCTCGCAGTCGGTCTATCTTGTGAACAAGTAAGTTTTGTATTTTATTCTGAAAAAATGTACACATGCTATCGTTGTCTTCTTTGGCTTGTGTTGAGACGGAAATGGGGACGGTTTGCTTCAAATGGAGACCTTCGGAAGGTGCTAGGTGTTTGCGTAGTGTTCATTGTGAGAAATGGGTTTGCAGATCTTGAAAGGGATGATGTCGATTTTGGGTTGTAGCTTTTCTTCCATTTGGGTCTTCGTTATTTTTTGACTGAAACCAGAATGCTGACAGTTTTCTTGTGAACCTATTGTTGTATGGTTGCTCGGTTTAGGTTCATTCTGGGATCCACTTGGGTCTTCGTTATAAGATCAAGTGAAGTTCTGATGGTTCTTCTCGTATGATATCTCTTATTGGCCAATAAACTTTTATTTATCTTTATTATCTTTCTTAGTAGGTTTGGAATGTCACTGGTCACAGTACACCATAAGCTTTGCATTTCAAGAAGCTACTCATCTCTTAAGCGGGAAACCTTATTTCCAAGGCATTTTCCCTTATTTCCAAGGCAATTAGGTGAGGGAATAGTGGAAATTGCCTTGGAAATAAGGGAAATTGCCTTGGAAATAAGGTTTCCCTATATTTAATTGATCTTCAAAAGTTTACTAGTAAACCTCTAAATATCCCTGAAATTACTCATGTAGATAATCTGACTAGGCCGACTGCAAGCAAGACTGCGGCAATAATTTTCTCTCTCACTAAGCAGAATATTCAAGGCTCACCTTCCATCAAGGATTTGTAAAATGCAAAACAAATGATGCCGAAGAAAGACATTGTTGAATCCTATATGGCCTTCAAGCAGACATATTAAAGCCAGTAGAGTAGTACTCTTGATCTCATTATTGCAAGAAGATGCATCTTGCATTTGACATAACCGCACAGCATGAGTAGCAAGTTTCACTTGCCCTGTAGCCAAGGAATATGAATTAGTAACATGAGTCCCAGTAAAAAGTTTCAATAAGTGCATAGCTTTCATCAATAAAAGCATGTTAACGCCAGCAAATATGTTATTCAGGCATAAGAGATAACGCAGAACCTCTTAATGATGGTTCTTTCTCCAAATATCTGACAAACAACGACAATGCTGCATCAATGCCTTTGCTGTGGAATTCGAGATCCAGAAGAGCTTTGCTTGCTTCAACTCTAACTTTCCATATTGATTTGAAATTCCGAAAAGGTTTGATGAGCTCAAAGACTTGATCCTGCAAGAATTAATTCACACTATCCTATGAATGCAAGATAGTAGGAAATCAATTAGTTACTAAGCAGTAATAAGTGGAGACTCACTAGATGTATAGCTCCAGAAAGCTTCAATGCAATTTGTACCAAGGTTTGGATACAGCTAATTGTCAAGATTCCGTTGTAGCTAGGAATCAACCTAGTATCAAATGTGCAAAAAAACTCAACAAGTTGCAAGTACATCAAAGAAATGCATCAAATGGGGAGAACTAGAAGTCAATGTACCTGTCAAATTGCAAGAGACGATCAATGCGCTTGAGAAGTGAAGACAGAAAAAGCATACTCTGCAAGGGATCAAAAATATTTAACGCTTGGAAATGCGAGCAGAATAAAGAAATGCAATAGCACACGTCACATTAAAAAATTGCTATTATAAGGCAAACTTGAGAAGGGAACCTTAGGTCTTGGTCTTATTATACTTCAAACTCTGATGGATCCTAGGAAAGATCAGTACGTACAGAAAAAGCACCAAGCCATACAGACCCAACAGAAAGTTGAAGTTGCAAGACCAGGTTCAAAATTATATTAAGTTGGGGTTCTGAAAAATAACCTTCAAAAGATTGCGTAGACAGAATTCAAAATATACAGTGAAATTTGTGAAAATTTCATCCATAGGCATTAACCCAATTCATTTTTAACACATACAGCACAAGTATTCATATGAAACAATTGTTGCTTGATTAACAACATATCATTTCGTCTGACAATTTTACACCAAATCTTTTAAATAATTCAACATTTGCATCATCAATGACATTTAAGAATTTTAGGAAAATGATAAACAAATAATCACGTCCGAGCAAGGGTACATCTTTTCGAAGTTTGCAACGAGAAAGGATCACAGAAAAACAATGAGCAATGATAGTAGGATAGAAGAAATGCCCAAACCCACCAATAGTAAACAATGATGCGTATTCTAAGTTACATCTTCAACACATATTCTTATCAAAAAACCACTCAACGTAAGGTGCACTCAATGATTCTAATACTAGTCTAACATACTCCTCACAAAAAATGTGGACATACCAAACAAATAACAGATTCACCATAACTCAAAACTTCTCAATTATAAACTTTCATTCCGAGTTAAGGAACAATTTGATTAAAAAGAATAAAATATTATGCCAAGATTTTTTAAGCTAACAAGGCCTACAGATTTGGACACCAAAACAACTTCAAACTATAGTACATATGTATGGCAATCTTGGCTAGGCCTGGCCTGAAGCAACATTTTATTAAAGCTGACCAAAACGACAACGTTTTAATCTATAACTTTATGAAACTAAAGACCATAATGACATCGTTTTGGTTGCAGCCTGAGCCCACTTCCCTAATACATAACAGCCAAGGAAACAATAACTGAGACATATCTAAACGCACAGTTATACCCGTCAGGATTCTCATATTATTTAAACACATGTACAAGAATCAAAAATATTTAGTGAACATTAACCTCAGGAATGCAAAACTCTTAAGTGATATGCAAAACTCTTAAGTGATAAACCAAACATATTTCATTGTATTTCCCAAATAGATAAGATGATATGGACCAAGTGAAGGCCCTTCCCTAGGTTATCACTTATACTAGGAAGAAATGCAAGTACCTTGAAATAAGGGCTTGCCTATACAAGAGGCCTCTCTATGCATACTGGACAACACTTTGAGCTATAAATATAACTTTTACTCAAGAGCCTGATTGAAGTATTTTTTATATTTTACAACTTTGTTTCCTTTTAGTTTTTATTAGAATCTTTTGAGTGCAATACACAGATACAATGTCAATATTAAAGACTGTTCAATTGAATTTTTTATTTTATTTTTTATACGTGTTACCTATTTGAAATATAAATATTTATTATATGTCTCTTTTCTCTTAATAACTTCCTCAATGCACCTTAACAAATGCTTTTCTTTTGTGCCTACTGAACCAGTTAATACGGGGGTCTTAGACCCTTGAAGGCAGCTGTGTTGTATAGATAGAGATCAATACATGCTTAATAGGTTGTTAGTGCAATCACTACTTAGCTTGTAGCCTGTGAAACTGATTTGGTTCTTTGTAATTAATGGTCCAACATATACGAGTGATTAGTTATTGCCACAAAAAGTACAAGACGAATCTCCATAGAAGATTGTGATTGGGGAATGGCTTAACAAAGTAATCAATAAATAAATAACACCTGAAAATGTTGAAAATTGTAAAATAAAAGGAGGCGCTTAAACTTGTACAGAAAAGAGAATTTTAAAATTAACTGACCAAAAATAATCAAAAAATTCAGCATGCCTAACAAATGCTGTGGACAAACCTGTTCTCCAAAATCAAGTTCACCAGCTGACTGGACCAGTGCAGCAAGCCAAAATGCATCAGAATAAGGATTTCCAGTATTGTCATTATACTGCCAAATAACAAAACAGGAATAATACAAACATGTTTGAGCATATTAAAACTTTATGACAAACAGACTAAAAATAGAGGTCCACTAGTGGGATTGTACTGAACAAAACTGGTACTTCATAAACTAGTAATGGACACACGAAGCACGTTTTACATAGCAACTTCAGCTATTACATAGAAAAGTAGAAAAGCATCTAATCCAGATTCAAAGGGTCAATGAAGAATTTCCTTTTCAGTTATCAATATTGTCAAATCAAGTGTTTCGCATCTGGCAAGACTCGAATTGTTATCAATGAAATGAATCTCTTTTACAGGTTAAAATAAATTCATTTAGCTAATAATATTTTGTCTTCTGTTGAATCACTAATTGCTGACAAAGGAATCGTAAGGAGCCTTCATTGCCTACAAAAAATATACCGCTGCCTTCTCCCAAGGTTATTCTTTTTACTTGTTACTTAACCAATTATTATCTTCCCCAACCCCACCAGAAGATATGCTCATGGGCAATTAATTTCATCCGTTTTACATCACAAACACAGTCAAATACTAAAAAGTCAGAACCAAAGACATCATAAAACAGACCATGAAGCAAGTTGAACAATAAGATATTGTAATTATTTTCCAATTTACAATAGAGAGAGGATATTGTGCTCAAGTTAACTCTAAGTCAGCAAGTCCAATAGGTTGTCCCATCTTGAACAAAGGATAAGCATAACGAAAGATACACTGATTGGACATGTTTCTTATTTATGATTCATGTTCACTTTTGAATTACATAAATACATTGAGCAGTTAAAATCTTTACCAACTTATCATTAGCCTTGTAATGTTCGTATCAAACTTGAGAGGTGATATGCTAGAGTTATCATTAACTCAGCTTCCATCAGTTGTCTCCCTAACAAACAGAATCATCCACAGGTGACATCTGGGACAAACAAATTATGCGATTCGTACCCTATGACGTACAAGCTCTCAATAAAATATGATTTGGTTAATCTAATAATATTTGAGAGGCTTAATCATGAACTCTCTCCTTAATCTTATCAGCAACTATGGATCATCTTCACTAGCAGATGAGATCTTTTTTCAATTATATTATTGTTGTAATCTGAGTGAAAATCTGATCTTAATCAGTAAATTTCAGATCATAAATGAGATAATGGTAAGAAAAGTCTACCTTAAGTAGTTGCAAAACAAATTCAACAGCTTCTCTTGGGCTTTTCTTATCTGCTGTTCTGACCATAGCTACAGCATGAGGAATAGCCTGAATTAACAAAACCGGAAGTAAGAAACCATAAGTACTCAAATAAAGAAGTGGGCGTATACAAAAAATTGATTAGTCCTCAAGTTCAATTTAAAACCCCTAGCACAACTTACTGAAATAAATGATGGAATAGAAGAGGAGATTGTAATATTGCCCAAAAGTGTATAAGGTCACTAAATAGGAGAAGAGACTGTTTCTGGTAATTTTGAACAGAGATCATCAAACAAAACTCCACAAAGTAAAGGCTATCAATGTTGGCTTTGTCAAAAGAGACAGAAATCAGAGACAATTCCTTACATGAGAATATGGAAAAGAGAGAGAGAAAAGCACACACGTAGACATATGAAAAGTCACAATTAAACACCATGTCACATTACAAAGGAACCGCAATACATCCCCTTATAGACTGCTAAATTTTCTGAAAATAGCCATCCCCTCTCTGAGGTAAAGTCCGGCTGCATGTTTCACAGTTACTATATCAGACATTCCAAATTCTCCCCAGAAGCAGCCTAAGGACTGAATTTAATATTGACACCCAAGTAATTCTACTGAAACAAAGATATCTATTAAAACTATTGCGTGAAGGGTCCAGTCTAAATGAAAGCTTAAGATGACAGAAGAAGCACAGACTATGTTGCAGATTGTGCAGCAAATAAGATCCACTCTTGAAAGAGAAGTAGTAGATTGCTAAACAGAAAGATAGTTCAGAGATGGAGACTTGAAGAAAGATAAATGAATAGGTATGACAAATGTGTGACAAATGACAATTTATCATCCTAGGTTATGCAGCCACACTAGAACATGTTTCTTATGCAGATAATACTCAAAAACCCCAAGAAAATTTTTCGTTAAACCTTAGAGCGAAAAGGAATAAGAGGGAAGCAAGAGGAAAGCTTCTTGTTTGTAATCAGAGCGCATTCAGTTTGGTGTCGTCATAAAAAAGAACAACAAAATATTCAATCGATACATGAACCTACTATGTCAATGTGCTTTCTTTTAGAAGCTATCGCATCACTGAATAAAAGATGTTGAGTATTGCTAAGTAGAAAATACTCATAAGTGCAAATTATGTTATGCAAGCACAGCATGTACCACACAAAACCATTACACAGCCTACCTCACTGCATTACCTCGAGAACAAAATACTCTGGAAAATCATGGAAATCATTTGGCCTGGAAAAATAGACATGAGATGAGCTATTTAAGAGAGTGACAACAACAAACTTATCTAAAATCAGATTAATAGAGTTGCAAGTCATACATGGGAAGTCCAATGGTTTGATCAAATCTTCGGCTTTTGTAGAATTTTATTAAATGGACTAAACCAGCCCAATCAGTATCCTGTTAAACAACCGATAGGGAAACCCACATAAAATTACCTTAAAAACTCTTGCATTGTAATTCAATAATGAAACGCATGAAAAATGTTATTAGCATCTCAAGGAAAAGCAGAAGGTGCTTTAGCCCGAAACAAATATCATAAAATACATGATGGGAATGATACAAGAACTATGTTTGAAAGAAATTTTTACATGCAAAAATTGTGAATACTTGGAAAAGGAAGCATGCATCTCATACATATAGAGACACAAAAATCACTCCAACTGAATATATTACCTCAGATGCTGTATTAGCTAAAGCAAATGCAGCTTCAATTCGGACTCTCCAGAAAGCCTTGCAAAAACAATGTAAATTAGAATATTATGTCCAGTCAGGACATGAATAAAAGTAAAACATAACACTTGAGGTCAGTCAAACCTTGGAGTCACTAAGGAAATTGTTAAGAGCATTAACAACAGAAAATGGAAGTTGTGGCAAGGCCTCTAATGCAGCAATAGCTTGTGTCTGTGCAACAACATCTTCATCTTTCTCTAATTGATTGATCTGATAAGAATGATAATTTTGAAAAAGATAAATCACCAATTGACAAAGAAAAGAAACTACAAAATTGTAAAGTACAGAGATATCGAACATGAACAAAAAAAGGTCAAATTTTGGCTAGAAAACAAAGTTGAAATATATAAAAACAAATGTGTATGGGCACAACAGTAAACCATCCACTATTCAAACCACAAAAAAAAGGTTAAAAGAGGCACAATATTAGAAACTTAGATAGATGTGTGACAGAATAATAGTTTTATGATTCTGATTGAAAACCAAACTCTAATCGTACTTATTGACCTCAATAATTGATAAAATTAAGAGTTTACCATGGAAATGTAAAGCTTCTAGAAATTTTTCTTTTTTTATAATGAAAAAAGATGATATCGATTAATAAACAAGCAATGATATCCATTGATAAACAAGAAAACAGCCCAAACAAGATCTCTTAAGGATCCCTTTTGATAAAAACAGGTTTTCTCCCATATTTGTCCCTCAATGATTCTCCACTAAATCCTAATCTGCACACACATGTCTCAAGTGCATAGGCTGTACAAGGAAATAATGACTGCTTCTTCAACGAACAGTATATAAGGTGCCTGTTTTGTTGATTAATCCATCACACTGTTTTATCCTTGCAGAAAAATCATTCACAATAAGAGTTAATAGATTCATGAGTGATTTTTCTTGATATGAGCCTGAGGTGACTTATATCTTCTTTCTTATACCATATTTCAGGTGTTCAACCACAACCTTAGGTCTATTATCCAGACTTTTCAAAATCCCAGGAACCACAACTATTTTTGACAAAAGCTATTGCTAATGCCAATGAAGAAAAATGATAAGAAAATAAAAGAAGAATGTAGATTCCAGAAAACAATAACAATCATGATTCCCAAAAATCATGCCCTTGCATGTGACATAAATTTGTCAGAGACAATATTGCAAGTATCTGTCAACCACTACCATCCAAAAGGTTTGGCAGTGATTTCATGAGGTAGATAAATTCAAACAAATAATGCCCAATTCCTTGCAATAATAATTTGGCATGAATACATGAACTCAGTTGGAAACCAATCACCAACTCTAAAACAACCCAAGTTGTTAACTCACAATGAGCATGCATAAAAAATGTAACATTATTAACATCCGAAAGATTTCATATAGTCAAAGCACTTCTTGCAACCTGGAAAAATGAATCACACCAATCATATATAGTGCAAATTATGCAAAAACCTAATATAAATCTCCAAAAAGGGCCAGGGTTTCTTACCCACATCTGTACAGGTTGACTAAAATGGATCTCAGCAAGATATTCCATTTCTGGATCCGCCCTAATCCATGACAAAGGAGATTCCAAGCTGCAAAAGCAAATAAGTCAACAGAATATAAGATACCTATTCAATAAGAATATTAAAGAAAACATCTAACACACAATATACCTAGCACGCATATCTGCAGCAGACCCAGCATCACCATTTTCATCAGAACCATCAGGTTTTGAACCCTTTCTAGGCTTTTGAAAGCGTCTAGCAGCAAGCTTTGAGTGGCACTGTATTTCCAGTAGTTGCCAAATTTCTCCAGCCAAAGGAAGAACTGGATGATCATACATGCCGTCAAGTTCATGAACCCTAATACTCATCATCCCAGGCCATCCAATATCACCATCTCGAGTTTCAGAATCAGGGTTTAGAACTGAAGTATTAGCATCAGGCGTAGTTGTGCATTCTCGTAGCACTGCTAACTCAACCATATTTTTCCTTTTGTTATACGAAAATCCCATCCTTGAAATTAAGGCCAAACAATCAGGAATTTAGAACATGAAAGTAGTCAACATATTTAAAAATGTTAGAAAAAGGTGATCCTGTACATCCCAAATCAATACCTTAGAACTGGACACCCACTTGAACAAACCCATCGAGAAAAAAACTCTTTCACAAATGGACGCTCAAGATTCCCGATCTTAGTGGCAAAATGTCGGAACTGCATTCCGTAGTAGTTACATAAGCATGAAATAAAACAGAATAGCTCTTGAAACATATAACAGTGCTCAAATTAAAATTTATCAACGAAAAGGAAGTCAAATATAGCTTGTGAGATCATATAAGAATCTCAGATAAAAATTACTAAGAAGCAAAAGGAAATACATCAAATGTAGCATATTTCAGCGTCCTCTGGTTCATAAGGATTCACTGCTATGAATAAAAGTAAATAATGCATACAAAGAAATTATTGTTTCCTGTAACAACTACACAATTACAGAAAATTGTTAAAAAAAACAGATTCAGTTTTCCTACAAAAAGAATGTTGACATTGTTCATAGACTCTAAAAGACTACCAATTGTAGTTTCTCAGTGTTGTTAATTTGATGATAAAAGCTATTAACATTTTCATGGAACGTAAAACTAAAGTTAAATTGCAATTAAACTGAAATGATTTTCACCAAAATAAAAAAACAATTCCAAGTACATAGCAGAGCAAAGCAATCCATAAACTCAAATATCAATGAATTGCTTAGCAATGTATAAAATTTTGAATGATAGAATCACATAACAATTCTGTCAAAAGTGCACTCCCTACTTTAAATCCAACAGAAAAATTTATGGAAAACAAGAAAGGACAAAACACTCAACCCCAAGCCTTAAATTGGTGAAATGAAGAATGGAATTTATTGTGATAGTAATTCCAAAAAATTTATTGTGATAGTCACTGTACAGTGAACAGTGACAGGGAGTGGTTTATCACTCTCTTTCTCTTTATGTCATTTGATAAAAGTTATTTTACTGATTTAGTTCCTTAATTGCTCATCTTATTATGAACCATAGAATACTTTATGATTCAGTGTGAAAAAATCCTCTTCTATTAGAATTAGGGATCAAAGATTTTTACTATAAATAATGTTTCAACATTTCAGTTTATAATAAAGTGATTTCCTTTTTGAAAATACTGAAATTTAAAATACGAAAGTGTAATGCTTTCTTCTAAGAGTGATTCTTAGACCTTACGAGTGATTCTTAAGTCTATCTCTTTGTTCTAATTTGCTCTTTACAAAACCCAGAAACCTAATCTGAATTCTAGCACCTAGTTTAAAATTCAAGCAATTAAGATGCATTTTTGCTTTTGCTTTTAAGGTCCACAAGCAAATCCTTCGTCTTTCATTCGAAGACCTGAATTTCCAGCTCTGAACTCAAATTCCATCATCACAAATTCAATTAATTTGAGATTTACCAAATTAAAGTATTAATGAAGGTTAGGCTAACTCCTAACACAAATCTATTCATCTAGATTTCTTTTTTTATGTTTGTCTGGTAGTTCAGTAGATTAGTTTAAATTAATCACTGTTTAGTTCGAATTTCCTTTCAAAGAGGAATAAAACTAAATAATTAGCTTAGTATACTTTGTGAATGTCTATTTATATCCATCATACATCAAATTTTAGAGGAGGTTGATGATTTCCAATGAATTATGATCCTTTTCAGATTTGAATGCATGAAACTTTATATTCTCTAGGAGTGACTCTTAGATAAGGAGTTAATCCTAAGCTCTAGGATTCATCCCAAGACCTATCCAATTTTTCTTTTTTTTGCTTCCTGTTTTTTTTAGCTCTAAATCCCCGGCTCCAGCAGCCCCTATTTTCAAATTCATACTTGCATTGTCCAAATAGTTGGCATCTTTCCGTCCAGTCATACATCAAATATTCTTTGTACCTGTCTTTCATCAAAATCCAGACCCTACCTAATGAATTTGTCTAAAAACTTCAACCCATTTATCTAGCAGTGGTATATTTATATAGAAACATCTTAACATTACTCTGTGAAACGTAGTGAAGATAATTTAAACGAAACTGCTACAAATAACAGTTCCCATGCTTTTCGAGATTATAGATACAACAATTGGATATGCTTGAATACCTGTAAACCAGAAACCAAGATAAACAGAATAATAATGTACATATCTAGATGATTTGAGCATCATGAGTATGTGATTACCTCCTTTGTACTAAGCGATCTCAATGGGATTCTATCTCGAGCACAGGAAACAACTTTCTGCAAAATCTGCATGTTTAGAGCATAAAAATAGGACATCAGATGAACCAAAGGAATTCATCCATAAATAACAACATTTCCATATTCAAAAATGTTGGGAAGAAAAGTTTAAATCTAAAATTGCATATCTTCCTGACACTCAGTGTAAAAATTCATGAACAGCTAAAGGATCAAGATAATACAAGCACAATGATTTGCTGTAAACTCAGACTCTCTCCATACCAGTAATTCAAAAAATCTACTACTGCAACAGATACGTAATTTCAGCAACTTTCGTCTACATCGGAAAGTATTTCCTTTTTGTTAACTATACTTGTTACACATTCGTATACCCAATTCCAGTTTTCAAAGCCTTAATTATTCAATTTCTAAGGACTATGTCATCACTTCCTATTTAACCAATATACAAATTATCCTCAAGCCTTGTCTTATATCATTACCACTTCAGTTCAATCCATGATTTGATCATTGAATGTATGAGAGTCCATTTTAGAAAACAATTGCAACAAGAGAGTTTTCTGCAGGCTTCTAGTCCATCAAAATCATGTGGACAAAACCCTTTCATATGCACTAGCCAATTACCTTACGGAAAGACTCTGGTCCCATTTGCTTTTCCAGCATTTGAAGGATCGCCACCTTTGAATGACCAGTCAGTCAGTTTAAAGGAAACAAATAAGATTTATTTAAGTAGAAATCAGAATTAAAAATGAACTCACAGATTTCCAAGATCGTATCTTTCCAGACAAACCAATGCAATTAGTTCCGAGCAAATCCTTACAAGAAGCAGATGAACTCAAAACAGTTGCACCACTATCATCTGCTTTGCAAACAGCACAATTAGCCTGCACTTGAAAAATTTTAATGTTATTTTCTCATCGATTAGAAGCGTTAAACACAAGATCACCTAGGGAGGAAAAGCTTCTGACAGTCTCAATTAAATCAACCCTTCTAAAATGAAGAAGATCCAGGATTTTTACTCTTGAGGATCAGTATAGGCACACCTCTACCCTATCTAAGAAAATAACAACATATGTTTGCAGAAAGAGGATTTCTTAACTAGGCAATGAATGAATATGTAACTAATTAAACAAAAGAAATACACCCCTAAAAATCCCTAGCCACCAAACATTGATCAGATGAAAAATTCACAACGCAGGATATGATCTTTCCATGATTTCCAGATATTATGAAAAATGACAAATTTCCCACCAAGCTGGGTGTAAATGTAGTTCAACTTATGCTTTACTCATCCTCAAAACTTCATTCTTTTAAAGATCAAGCAGACTCATCATCTGGACCAATTGCACCACTGTAAAACCTTAGGAACAAATTGTTGGATTCCAAATGTTGAATAAGAGAGCCATTTGTGGATGACCTTAGAGAGGATAAACTTTAAACAATAATAAGATGAGGATAAACAAAACAAGGTATAAGTTTGGGATGCTTCAAACCAAAATCATCAAAAGGTTCCAAATTAACAAGAACTTTTCGGAAATGTAACTGGCTCTGCATATAATTCAACGATAATAGTTAACATATAAGATATCAGAGCCAAATTTCAGAGACAGCATATTTTCCATTCACAAATGCACCTATGTCAGAGCAGATAGCCTCCAAAGTGAATGTTGGTATTGTGACCTGTTGTTGATCAATTAGCAATTACTCCTCGGTTTGCAGGAGACTATTGATAAAAGATCCTTATTGTTAGAAGAAGATCATGCAATCTCAAATAGATAAATCAGCTTCAAGCACACTTTTCTTTTCTTTTACATGATCTGAGACTTGTGCAGCATGGAAACTGAGTAAAATTAGTAAGTACACAGTTCTTCTTAACCTCATATTATCTGAATTTAATCAAAATCTTATCTGTTGCCAGGTAGCGTAAGTTCCACAAGATCATTGGAATTACTTTCAATTAGTGTCACCCCTCCACACAATGATATATCTCCAAAATCAAGATGCTCTAAATGTTTAAATTCAAGTAAAGATGGACTAAAGAAGACCTCAATGCATAAAAAGATCTTTCTGAAGCCTAAAGAAAAAGAAAGGGAAATGATGTTCAGAAAAAACCATAGCAATCGCGCGAATGATGATAAAAACAAGCATTACAAAGTTCTGTCTTGCTGTAATCATCCTTCTTGGAAAAGCATATGGTATATTGACGAAATTAGATAGCTCAGTACAAACCTTGTATCTCCTATATCGTGCCTCATTATTTCCTAGAAATTTCTTGATAAATAAGTCTGTTAAAAAACCAGCAAGCCCATCTAGCAGCCATTCTGACATAAGAATTAAGGACGTAATCAATCAAAAAACCAGCATTTCTCAAAGTTGATCAACCATTCCTCAAATCAGAAAAATGCAAAGTCTCATGTTCTAACAGCTTACCATCTTCAGCTTCCTCAGGAGTGACATAGACACCAAACCATTGTTTTGCAAGCGCAGAGGCTAGCTTAATGCTTGTGTCTATGGTCTGCATTAATCAATCAGTAAGGTGAATAAGGAGAACAAATTTTCAAACTTCAGGAGGTTACACATGACCAAGCATATGATGCAACTATTGAAAGAATTGAAAAGAAGTAGCAACTGATCCATATGCATATCCCCCAAATACTTTGAAGGAGAAGGACAAACAAACATTAGCCTACAAAAGAAAATAAGTACTTTGAAAAACCTTGAACTTTATTTGTTATGAAGATTACAAGATCCAAAACAACACCCAATCAGTAACACTACCATACATGCAACTTACGCCATTCCTGAACGAATTCAAAAATTAGGGGGAAGATTACAACATGTTCACTTATTCAAGGATACTTATCTGTATGAAATTTGCATTTATATGAGTTTCGCAATTAAAAAGAGGATAATGAAAAAGTGAGTAGGAAAACCAAAAACACCAAAACAAAAAAGAGCGCATAAAAGGGGATGATCAACCATAATTGTTACCAAGAACATTCAATTTTCTAAAGAAAAGGCCAATATTATATTCCTACAACATGAAATCCACTTTGGTTGCATGAATCTCACCACCATGCGCATGTGTGGGAACAAATTTCCTAGTATGAAAAAGCAGGTCATTCACTTGATTACAAGTTTTGAACATATCATAAAGCATGTTTCATGTCACATTCTTCAAATGCAAACAACGTATATTAAGTTTTTGCATTATTTGAAATAAGAGTTATCCTTTTGCATTTGAGAATAATATATTAATATCTAAACTACTCCATTAAAATACACAGAATATTCCTATATTGACTAGTTAATGTCAATACAAAATCTCTAATGTCTTCAACATCTTCAAAAGTTAAAATTACTTAAAAACTGTGATGTTCTTAAGTATTGATATAACCCCCTACTTTATGAACTAAAACATGGAATAACTAAAAAAGCCCTATTAGTAAGCCAATAACACAGAACTCACTCATCAAAATAATACAGTCACTCCATGATGTAGGGAGCAACTAATTTTCAACAAGTTAAAACTAGAAGTTGGGTGATTATTACTATAACAGATGTAGAACTTTGGGTACAAAAACTTTTATGTTTAATTTTTACATAAACCGCTTTATCCAAAAACCTACCTATTTTGTACCGTTTGAAGCAGAAATCCTAATTGTAATAAGAAAGATAACTCTTACTTAGAAACTATAAAGCATAAAGCATGAATTAAATAGGATAAGGAAACTAAAACACGTAAAAAATAGGAAGAATATAACAAAACTAAAATCTTTGGACAAGAAACTGAATCTGTTCAAAATTCCAAAATTTTGTGTTAAAAACACTGTCCCCCAAATACTGATGCACCCAATACCCAAAAATACCTGTGCACTATTCCAGCTTTGTTATCTAAAGTGTGTAATGACCTATATGGACTAGGAAAATGAGCATGTTGGTGTCCATTCCAATGAGCACAATATGTTCTAACCAATTGAGGCATCCCACTTGTTGACAACGAGAAAATACATAAATCGCAGATTGACATAAGACAATTGCCAAGTTAAGATTTTCCAAAAGAATGAAACTGGGTGAAAAAGTTGAAAAAGCTCCTATCAGACTTAATTATCAATCATGAGCTGATTCTTTTAGTCTTTTGCCATATTTCATTTCCTTGTCTAATTTCCTTTTCACTATCTAGCCTATGGGTCAGCCTATTGCAAACTTCATTCCTTGACACCCCATTGCCATTTGTTAGTAATGTAAGAGACATGCTGGGAAAAGGGATATACATCTAATGAAAATTTATTCCGTCACAGTGAAATTAGGATGGCCGATCAAATTACCAAGTCACAATTTTGGACTTTCAGCCCCAATACTGCTATTAACATAACACATATATCGTGCTTCAACCAAGCTGCTTTTATATATCTAGTCAAACACTATGTTCGTAAATCTAGAGTTAACATTAACATACTCAGGATACGTAGACATTAACAATTAATCTTGGGAAAGAAGAAAACCTGATCAATAATATTCTCTTCATATAAAAGTTGTGAGCTGAAAAGGCTCATGGAAGCTCCTAAACTTGATGAGCACACTGCTACCTCAGGAGCTAAAAATACTTGCGTGTATGACCCAAATGGGAACTTTGCATCAAGATATTCTTCATAATGACTGTTGAAATCAGTTGCATGAGCAAGAGACAACAATCCCAAATTTGTGAAAAAAAAGTATGCAGAAGTCAGTAGTCCATATAGAGAAAGAACAAACCTGAATGCCTTATGAAAAAACTCAACAGTATTCTGTAGCTTCACAAAACTATCTGACAAGCACATGTGAGATATGAAACCAACATGGGGATCAGGTAGGATTTCAAATGGTGCTACAACCAATGATATCCATCGAGCAGCAACAGGGACATCTAATCTGTAGACAAATGTCTTCCGAGGTGGATCATCCTTGCTCATGACCTGCAAATATAGGCATCCATACTGAGTTCTCAAACCAGTAAGAACTAGAAGCATAAATAATTGGTAGAATGGGTAGCTTATATAATTAATCCCATTTCCCTACATATGGTACTACATAAATTTCAACTTAATAGCAGAGTTCCAGGATTCAGATATTATCATCCTTCCATTTAATAGCAAATGCTTGTGCTCTGCAATGATAACAGATAGCATGTGGAAGATATGTTCATTTTATGAACAAGTAGCAGATCCTGCATTCATTAAGGTTCCAAGCCAACAAATTGAGAAATGATGAAGTTGGTAGTCAGAGGTAGTTTAGGAGAGCATTTTCTCTAATAGCCCCTTCACCTTTGTAGTGAGACATATGAGAAGCATCACTTTCACCTCCAAATTGCAGGAAGTTCACATTGAAATTTATGAACTGAATATGGTAAAATTAAAAAAGTCTACCTGCACAAGTCATAAAAGACCACCTAGAGGACATTCAAAAGTTTAGTTGGTGAATTTTCAATAACAACCTACTCAGCCTACTTAGATTCAACATTAAGGCATGTCGCTACTAATTAAGAAATCATAAAGGCAGGCTACAGTAATCATATCATATTCCACAACATCCCTTTTTGCAGTACATAATATCTGCTTTCAACAATCACCTCACAGCATCAAAATGAGGTCCTGAGTTCAAAGCTAATCTAATTCATATTAGTTCCCAACCACCTACCATTCAGTGCTCCATCGAGTTCTGGTGCAATACACATCATTCAGATGTTAACATATAATTAGATAGCGTTGTTATATAATAGCTTTAGCAATACTCACATCAAAGATTTTGCAACAGACCCTTATGTCAAATGTATCTGCATCACTAGTTTTATTTTCTTTAACTCCCTCTACCAGAATTCTTGTCATTTGAAATACAATGATCAAAGAATGTAACAACCATGAGGTTTCATATAACTGGGTTGATGATAAACAATTGTGCCAGCAACCACTTGTTCAAAATTGCATACGAAGAGTATAAGAACTCAGGAATGGAGTAAAGCATTTAATTATAATTTTGGCAATCAAAAATCATTCAATCAATTGAATGATGAATACAAAGATATCTAAATAGAATCCACACCTATGACCAGAAAATATCACTTTAAGAATCAGCTGGAGTTCAATTGTTCAACAATGAAAGACAGTATCAAATTTATCTTACCTGGTATAGTAAGTTTCCAGTACTGACAGCTATGAGATTGTGAGCAACAGTAAACTCCAGATCAAAACTGAATAAATGGCATCACAAGTAACTAAAATCAGAAGATGCTGATAGCAAAGACAAAAAGCTGTAAAGAACATGATTAGACTCGAGCCACACCAGCAACGCTGAAAACCTTCATCCATGCAAGGGAACCAGCATCGGGCACGCCTTATCTGGTTGTCAGTATGAACCACATTACCATCAAAGTGAATCCCAGTATCTGCTTTCTCCACCCAATAATCAATTCGAATCAGTTTCACATTCTGCATCCAACATCAACCTACATGAGAAACCAAAAGTATATAAAAACTCACCATGATGAACCATGATCATAATCAAAGCATTATTGAACATTAAAAAAGATCATAGTTTAACAAGAATAGATTGCAAAAACATGAAGTCAATTTTGAAAAGTTCTCCAAAAAGTGTTACTGCCTTCTCTGACATGCATTGGTCAATGCACCTTCTAATAGAGCATGCTGACATAGTTAAAGAATATATACAATATAATATGCCAAAAGCGACTGAAGTAGTTTGCTTAACATCAGAATCCTCATCTACATCAGATTAATTGTGTGAGATGGTGTCAACATTTTCATACGTTAGAACACAGATCCATTTATACAGAATGGTAAAGGGGCCACTAGAGGATAACAGCAACCAACAGAACGAAAAGATTAATAAAACAGCGGGAGAACCGCACCAATAAGTAGTTAGCAGTAAATCGCATTGAAAAAGAAAAGAGTTGTTGTAGTATCACGCATAATCAAATTTGAACTTTATATAGCCACTTTAACCTGCTTGGGTTCGGCGGGAGACTGCGAGGAATTATCAGTAATGTGGTCCTGTGGATCAGAAAGGGGAACCCTAAAAGCTTTGCAACAATTGATGAGCAGGTTGGGAACCAGTTCCCTCTGCAGTGCGGCCGCATAGGAAGAGGCCGCAGCATCAGCCGCAGAAGTAGGAGTAAACACAGAAGAGCTCCTTCTCCTCTCGCAGTCAGTAGCAATTGGCTGGCAAGGATAGTACTCAAACTCCGCAGCTTCACCGTCAACAAACACATTCTCTATACCTAAATTCTCCGCGTATAAACCAACTATCTCAATCTCCGGCACTATTATTTCCAATTCAGTGTATCTGAACATTGAAAGAAGCAAAAACTTTATTAAAGAAAATCAAATGAAACAACGAGCAAGCAAACCACACATAAACAGAGAGGGTGTGTGCAGCAGCATTTAAAGGGAAATCACCCGTAAACTTGGCGCTTATCGACGTCTATGGAGAGGCACAGCTTCTGGTGGCGGA
This sequence comes from Erythroxylum pelleterianum, assembly GCA_027563865.1. Lineage (NCBI taxonomy): Eukaryota > Viridiplantae > Streptophyta > Magnoliopsida > Malpighiales > Erythroxylaceae > Erythroxylum > Erythroxylum pelleterianum. Next base: position 3,015,515 of record JAOQMR010000007.1, on the reverse strand, counting down.
CTACGGCTCCAGAGCTATCTGGCTTCGCGCCCTCGTTCTTCGGCTTCCGCGCCTTCGCCATGCCTCCTTTTGTTCAACCAACGTTCCTGTTCTTCTTCGTATATTTATAGACCTACTCGGGCTTTCCTGCTTTTTGCTGCTTCTGCTAATCTACATCCTACACGTGCCCCTACCATCATCCGATGGAGAATTTGACGCCCGAGCCCGTGTGGATTTATCCACACCATTACATTCCCTTACATTTCCATTTTTCTCCGATGAATTTTCCAATTAATTATAATTAATTTATGATTTTATATATGACATTGTCATTTTAATTAATAAAGATATTATTTATTTTTGCTTATTATGTCAATTGTATTTTGATGTTTTAACACTAAATGTAAAATCCTTAGAATAATTATCATTCAAATGAAATTATGATAAGAGCATAATTATGAGATTCAACTTAAATTATGTATTATTTATAAATTATTCCTAGTTGTAGTTTTATCAAGACGGGTATTAATAAAACGGTAAAATTAGCACACTTTACTTTTTCTTTTTTATGAAGAAACTAATTGATTTCATAAATAAAGTATAAAGATATTTAAACAAACGTGTGGGTGTTTATTAGAGAATAAGTTCACTAAACTGATCTAATTACATTAATCTCAAATAGAATATTACTTATGTGTTTGAAGATTTTCTCATTATGATAGTTGTATAATTGATCCTTAGACTTGAGATTATCAAGGTCTCTCATATGAGAAATATTAGGTTTTTATACTACTTTTAACCTATTTTATTTAGGATAGCTTAATCGATAGTATTTGGATACAGTATGAACTGTATGGAGATAGATGAGAAAAATAAACATTCTTCACTCTAAAGTAATTAGAGATAATATTCCATCGTTATTGATTAGTATTGATTAAAGGAATTCTACGGCCAAAGTGAACATATGAAAAGGTATTTTCAAATATTAATTATAAAGCAATTAGTAATTAGCAAGGATAAAAACAATTGGATTTAAAAAGAGTAGACACTTGATCCATACTCTATATCCAATAAGAATATTGGATGATGAAATGATCAAATTATACATCATAATCATTCATTGACAGATTAAGTCAAATCATTTTGATATTCCTAATATTTGGATAGTCATGACATCTTGATATTCCTAATATTTGGATAGTCAGGACATATTCCTAATCTTGATTTATAATTAAAAATTGTTTAATTACAAAATTAAAGATAAATTCAAATTAGGAACTTAATAGGTAAATTCAAATTAGGAACTTAATAGGTCATACATAAAGAGTGATTAAAAAGAAAAATTTAAATTTAAATTAAGTTAGACTTAATTTTGAAGTTTGAGAAACTTTAGAGATCAAAATAATTATAATTTAATTTAATTTTAATAAAATAAAACTCTAATATTTTTCTCTATTTATAGGAATAAGCGTAAGGGAGCTAGTACTTCTGCTTATTTCTAATGTTTTAAAGACCGAACCAGACATCGAACAAGTTAAAGAAAAGGTTTAAGGTTTAAAAGTTCAACTTGTATTAAACCGTTATAAAACTGATATATAATAAATAAGAAATAAAAATGATAAGAGTAAGATCTTACACTTGTTTCCTTGGGATTCCATACACCCGGATTCAAGCTCTTAATTGGGATATTAGTAACTCTCGGGAAGGTAAGCTTAATGTCAATTTATATAAAGGTGCATTTATTTCTACTTTTTATTGTCTCTAAAATGAGATAAACTTGCGTCAATTTTGTAATCACGAAGAAGGGAAATATTATCCTGTCAAGTAGGTTCGATCTACTTTACTTGCTAAGAACCTTCATCTCACTCTTTCTTCGGATATGTGGATTAGATGAAATCTTTAACTTAATCTATTTTGTAATTAATATTCGATAGTTTCATTTTTCTACTCTATGGTAGAATTTTTTCTTGAACTCGTTGTAATGTTGAAATAGGTTTGTCTATAGTATATGCCTCATTCGTTTTTCAATAAAATAAAATAAAATATTTTATTGAAATATAAAATACACCGATATTTTGTTTTGAATTTTTCTCAAAATCCATCTTATTTATGGCATTGTAGGTTAGATTATATAAACGGAACTAAAATCACAAAATTACATAAAGAACGATATTGGGATCCTTTTAATCATGAATCATATGAAACTTATAAATCTTGTTTATTAGGAAAGATGAGCAAACTATCCTTTAGTGGAAAAGGGGAATGTGCTGATGAGTTACTGGAGCTTATACATTTAGATGCGTGCGAACTTATGTCTGTTAAGTCAAAATGACTTTACGAATGATAATTTTGATGATGAACAAAAAGAAGACAAAAACTTAGTAGAAAAGCAGATGATACGAAAAGTAGAAGGAAGCGAAAAACAGACGAAACAAAAAACAGACGAAGCAAAAAAGCAGACGAAGCAAAAAGCAGACGAAGCAAAAAGCAGACGAAGCAAAAAGCAGACGAAGCAAAAAACAGACGAAACAAAAAGCAGACGAAGCAAAAAGCAGACGAAGCGAAAAAGCAAACGATACAATAATCAGACGAAAAAGTAAAGAAGTCGAGAGTATCAGTTTGAGTTAGTTACAGAGCTCAACTGACTAA
>JAOQMR010000007.1:2945958-2965101 GCA_027563865.1 Erythroxylum pelleterianum | reverse complement strand
AAAGACACTCATACAATAGGATGGGATGGCTTGGGCCACAGATTTAAGCATGACCTCCTTCCCGGCCCTCGACAACATGGTACCCACTTTTCACTATTTGCCTTTTTAAAGTTTTGTGAATGATTGTACCTAAGGAATTTTTTCCTTAAAGTTGTTTGTTTTATTCCCTTGCTTAGACTATAAAAGCAAGGCCTCTCTATCATTGTACTTAGACTTTTCTTAAGAGCTTGATCAATCAAAAATGTGTTTTTTTTTTATCATATGGCTTCTCTCTAAGTTCTTTGTCTCTTAAAAGCTTGATTCTTGAATAATGTAGTCTTGGTCATACAGAAAGATAAATATGCTCTACACTTGCCTCTTCATAAGGATCTTGTGCATCAAAAAGTCTTAGACCCTAGATCCTGTTTAAGGTCATTAAAATGGGGAGAGATTGGAGGTGTAAGATTCCTAAGAGGCAAGTCTTAAGATTTTGTTCCTATAGAGAGAAAGGCTTTGTGTATCTCGGCCAGCATACCTGCAATTTACACTCTAATCTTGCTTTGTTGTCCCTGATTTTTGATGGATGGTTTGTTCTTTAGCATTAGATCTGGTATTCCCCGAGTACTAATAAGGCATGGATAACTTTGATGTAGCGCCCCTTACCGCAGGGTACACACTGAGATGCCCGCAGGTCATTCCGGTACATATCCTACAATTGGTATCAGAGACAGTACCCGAGCGATGTGCCAGCGAGGACGTCTAGCCCTCCTGAAGGGGGGAGGATGCGCCATAGGCATCCCATATCGACTGGAGAGGAGAACGAAGCATGCCTTATAAGGATGTGGAAACCTCTCCCTTGCAGACGCGTTTTTCATGCCCTAACGCACCGGATCCCATCAGAACTCCGAGGTTAAACGTGCTAGGGCCAGAGCAGTAAAACTTTTCATCCCTTCCCTATGGGTCAGAAGGGGAAAAGAAAAATTGTGCCGGTGCAAGGCCCTAGAGGTCGAGGCCCAAAGCAAATAATATCTGCAAGCGGGTGGGCGCGAGGCCCGAGAGGCCGAGGTCCTACATTAGAAGCTTATAGTCAATGACTAACCTATTTTTTCCTCTTTTCTGTTCAACCTGACAAGCCCAATCAGATTTAGTGGGCTTAACTAGTCCTTGGTGAAGAAGGATAACACATTCTTTTTGTGTTAGTTTTAGATCATCAGGGTTCATACTCAAATGTTTAGCCTTGGTAAGATTGATATCTTCATTCTTCTTGAAAGGAAGATGAATGAAGAAATCAGGATTCTTCCATAGAGGATTGGAATGAGAGAACTGTGCATGAGACTCAGGACGGTAGTCCAAAAATTGATCTCTCAAGGCTTCATACAGTGATGGTACTTGAGTAAGCTCAAATACATTCCCGATGTCAGTGTAAGAACTGAAGTTGGCATAATATTTGATTCCTGTGGGTAGAATCTGTAATAGTCCGATAAGAATATTTGGGCCAAATAGATTATTGTCAAGAACCTTGGTATGTACCATAAAATCAAGGAAGAAATGAATCCCTATTTTCGTTTTAGAAATAGGCCCGATCTTGAAAGTATTTCCATCAGTAGTAGTGAATACTATTAAAGGGAACTCCATGCATCAGGAAGTAAACTGTTGGTTTTCATAATTGTTCTCCTATATCCAGTATCCATGTACCCAATAGCTTTAATGGGCCAATCATGCTTATCTTGGAACATTAACTAGATTTGAACATAGGGACAAGGAATAGGCTTGGGGACAAGCTTGGGACGCGGTTGTTGTTACTGTAACATGAAGAGCATGTCATCTTCAAAAATGGAAATATCAGAGGAGTCATTATCCACATCAGAGGAATCAAGGGGAACAGTAAACTTTATTTTTCATCCTTACTAGATTGTTCTTCTATGAGATCTTCAATGTTTCCATGATCATCTTAGATTGACATAATAACTTTAATGGAATCTAGGAGTTTGATATATCTTTTCATCTTATAAGGACATTGACGAGCAAAATGTCCTGATTTACCACAGAGAAAACAATGGTCTAGTGGTTTCCTTGAGGATATCTCCTTTTGAAGAAACATACAAATCGTCGGCGTTTCTTTCTTATGAAACGAAATCATAGAGACACTCTCTCCATTTTCTAGGTAGAAGATCATTGAATGTAAACTAGGGACCTGAAGTAGGTTTGGTTGTGGTGAAGGTATAAAATATTTAGTTCCTATAGACTCAGCTTCACTAATTTATGGCTCAACTTTTGTAGGTTGAGCCATGGTCATCATAACCTGAGCTAGATTTGTCAAGTCAGCAAACTGTGCAGATTCATCTGAAGATGATTCAAATAATTCAAATGGTTCAGCTACTGCAGATGATTGCTTAGATATGCTAAAATGCTCAGAGGGGCATTCTCTATCAGATATCTCAAGAATAGATGATGGTGCAATAGTTGCTAAGTTAGAATGCTCCGAGGGGCATTCATTGTCAGATATGGTAGGAATAGATGCTGGTACAAAAGTTGCTATAAACTCTGTCTGAGGAGCTTTGTCTTTCCCAGTAGATGGAGGAGGTTAAGGCTTTGATGGAGAAGAAAGTGGAGTGTGAATCTGTAAGGGTTTATTCCACGGATCAGCTGGTTTAGGATATGGATTACCAGGTTTAGTATATGAAGATGATAGTTCAATAAGCTTTACAGGCTTAGGTTTGATTTGGTCTATTTAGGCTTGGTGGTGGTAGGATGGATATACTACCTAATCAAAGAATAATTGAACTTGAATACCCTTTCAAAGTCAACTTCTTCAGCGCATGAAGGTGGAGAATAGATTGGTGGGATAGGATATGTTGTTAAAGGATAGATCGACTGGTTAACTGGAAATGATGTAGGATAGGCTTCATAAAACAGTTTTAGACTGTTCTTTCCACATGTCAGCTTCCATAATTTGAAGAATTTCTTTCACCTTTCTGAGTTCTTGCTCCTTGATAGTAGAATCAGAGCTAAAAAATCTTAAGTATCAATATAGTGTCGATGAGTCGTATTAAGTTGGGCCATTTGTGGTTTGTAAGATTTATACACTTTTTGAATCTCTGCAGAGACGACATCAACTCGTTGGTGTGTAACCTATGTTTGTTAAGTCAAACCATCAAGTTTAGAATCAATCCGTCGAAGGACTTTGTTTTGGGTTAAAGCATTATCAATCTACCAGTTGAGAGTTTCATCAACATGATTTGAAAGTATTGGTCCACGAATACTTATGTCAGAGGAATGAATAAATAGGTTAGAGATAACCTTTTATTGATCATTACTACATCTCTCCAGCGGAGGAAAAATCTTCCTCATAAGGATTAACCATCATGTATAGAATGGTTGGAATAGGAACAACTGGAATAGAAGGAATAACTTCCCCGAGCCCTCTGACCAAGGTTAGCCTTGTTGGTATCAGAGCCATAAGTGTTATTGATCGTGACTATAGTATTCTTGATAAGAGTGAGTAAGGAGGTATCATAAACAATGAATCTGTTACCAAGTGACCCTGTTCATCTTTCTTCAACCTTCTCTGTAGCCAATCTTCCTTCTAGTATGAAATGTACTTTATCTAATCGTATAGAATACCTTGTCGAAATAACCAATCTCTCTGAAGAAAATCATGTTTCTAATAGTTCTTTACCTTTTCTTAGTCCATACAGTATATATTCTCATGACCGTTCTTAGACAAAGAGTATACACACTATCCTCTCCAAACACCATCCTAAAGTAAAAGTAATCATCTAGAGTTCTCGTTTAAAACAGTGTGGTTTGTAAACAACTTCAGCAGAATAGTACGAGAAGCTCGAAATCCCAACGGAGCTCATCTCTCTTTGGAGAGAGAAGAAACATACACACTTTCATGCTAGATATTCGTCTTGTTCTCAACCTTCATGGAAGAAAGGGAATACCTGCTACAGCCAAGATATCTCTTATAGACACTACTTATACAACGTACCAAAATGCACTAATTGGTATTCTGTTGACAACCCTCAACAATAAAAGTGTCATCCTTACCATCACCCCTGATTTCAATATCAGGCTAGATGATCCCACTTTATCTGAACGACTCTAAGTTCAAAACCAGATCATTAAAGCAGAGCAAGATCTTACAGCCACTATGGCTACGCTTCATCACCATATCATCTATCGTTTGCAGAATCATGCCATAGATCTCAAACTTCCCAAACTCCACTTTTGATGCCTTATACATGGTAGTAGATAGAGCTCATAATTAGACTACAATCATTAAGATGTTGAAGCAGTTACCACTAGTGGAGCTTAAAAAGTTGATGCTGAATGAATGGATCTCTAACTACCAAAAAGTGTACATTCTTTTCATACCACTACTCCACCTATTCTTAAGACCTTATGAGATAGAATTGTGAAATCCATCTATACTAGGCCCAATGAGATGGACCCTCACATACATTAGTACCTGTCCTGATGATTCAACTTGTGTTCTCACATAAAGAAGGCAAAGATAGACCTCTAATCTATTATTTTAAACTTGATGGAGAACCAGTCTATATCAGTCATCATCGTAGACATTTTGATTGGAATATAGACCCCTCTATGTGCGAAACAGGCTGTTAAGTATATTTGAACCCTGAATCAAACAGTGATAATGATGATGAGCTATATAATCGATAAAGAAGGTAGAAGAAGAACAAAAGAAATGAGATCTCTACTAGTTAGCCTACTCGACAAGTTCACTATCACCATGAAGATTATAATGATGATAAATCCAAACCCAAGACCCAGAATTATTTGTAGAATACACAAAGCTATTGATAAGGAACCATTGTTATATCCAAAGTCCATCTCCAAACATCCTCAGCTAAGTATTCCTAATAGTGATGATGATGAAGAGCTATATAATCGACAACGAAGGAAGAAGAAGAACAAAAGAAAGGAGATCCCTACTTGTCAGCCTACTAGGATTGGTGTCATATCATCGGACTCAGAATATATTGGACTGTTTAGGCCTGGTATGTCTACTTCTATTGCTTCAAGTTCACAATGAATACATTCTTCTCTGTAGGGTCCAAGAGAAGTAGAGATGATACGTGTATGCTGAGGAAAATGGTTGATATCCTTAAGAAAACTTTGAAGAGATTTAAGGACATTTTCCTTTTTGGCCAGTAAAGTGACATGTGATGGAAAAAGACTCGATTTTTGGAGTAGACTGCACCAGTACGTGCTATGAGATATGGGCGGTGGAGAATAAAGAAACTTTATGTAGATTGTTTCTTTAAAGGCGCTTCCTATAATTAATGTTATTCAATGACTATGAAAAGTTATTTTCTCTATTGTTCCAGTGGTTGATACCACTTAAGGAAAGTCCATAACAAGGAACCTTCATTGTCTTAGTCATAGATATATTGGTAGACCTGTAGAAGAGGTAAGGTGACAACATAAGCGTAAAGGGAAAAGAAAGCCCAGAGATACTATAATGCATTCTCTAAGAGTGGACCATTAATAAAAAACACATTGAGGTATGGTGTTTTAAGGTTAAACAAAAAGGGGCTGCAACGTGTGTTGGCTTGGCTGAGGAAGAGTTGTAGGTAATAAAACAGGCTTACTTGGGCAAAAGATGCAACTTTTGTAACAGTAGTGGGTGTACTAGCAATCGAAGGAAAGAACTCCTTTTTTTTGGTAGTAGTGTGGCAGTAGTGAGTAGGTTAGCCATGGAAAGGAGGAGAGGGATATGGTTTGAGGTAGTGATCAAACTGTTAGGAATAAGTAGGTAATCAACTGGGACGGTTAAGTGACCTTTAGAAAGGCGAATGATGAATTTATAGGATGAGAACCATTTTTGCTATGGAAGCAACTGATTGTATGGTAGTATCTTCTTTTTGTGTGCATGGTCGTATATTGATCACTTGCATTAGGTTGCAGGATTAGCTATCTTTTGTCAAGAATCTTCAAAGCTGATGGAAGTTGATAGGCTTGCTTTAACTGTTGTATGGCTCTAGTTTGCTCTTTTCCCTGTGGTGGTGGATTCGGATTCTTCTGTAGTAACTTTGACAGGGATGATGTATAATTAGCCACGTGATAGAATCTATTATGGAAATGCATACCTAAAAATGCGATTTGGACTATCCCGATATGGTTTTTTTCTCCAAAAGCGTAATTCCATATTGCTCCGTGAGATCCAATAAGGATTGGAGTAAAGATTGATGTTCTTCATATGTTTTAGAGTATAACAAGATGTCATCAATGTAGATTAAAGCACTATAGAGAATAGGATATATAGGTCCTTTGTCTTTTTCTGGGCTGGCATCATCTGTGCAGAGTCTTTGTAGGAACTGGTTAAGCTCTTCTTCATTAGGGATGAAAATATCATCATTGGGATTTTGTGCATCTTGGAAGAAGGAGGCCAGAGGTTATGAAGGTCCTGTATTGTCAAAGGAAACTTAGTGATCATATAGCTTGTCAAAAGAAGCTATGGCGAGTTGATAGATCTTTTTAAGATGTATATCTTTCATATCTCTTCGAAGTGCAACAATGGTTCTTTGTAACTCATGTTGTAATTTTTCTGGAAGAGAGGAAATGAATGTATAACGGAGAGTAACATCATTGAATCCATTAAGTAGATAATAACGTTTTTCCTACGCTAGAAATATTTCTGCAAATCTCTTATGTCCAAAGAATAACACTTCATCTCAAAATATTCTTGTCTACTGTTTGTCGATGAGCTGAAAGTCACCAATGAATTCTTTATGAATTACTCCAGGAAATAATCTAGTAGATGTGACTTGTACGAACTGAAGTCTACGATATTCATCAAGACTTTGCTACCATTCTCGTAATGTACCAATAAAATGAGAAGTAAATCAGAAAATATCCCTTAAAGGATGATTCGGTCGAGTCATTTGCAAATCAATCTAAGCACCAAATTAATGGAGAGGCTCGCTCCATTTTCTAGGAGGAAGATCATCGAATGTAAATCAGGGACCTGAATTAGGTTTGGTTGCTGGTGCTTACATTGGTGATGGCTTAGGTCTAAGAGGTTTAGTTCTTATAGACTCAGCTTCACCAATTTTTGGCTCAACTTTTGGATGTTCAGGCATGGTCATCATGACTTAAGCTAGATCTTTCAGGTCAGCAAACTATGCAGATTCATCTGAAGTGGTTCAGACACTTTAGATGATTCAGTTACTACAGATGATTGCTCAGAGATTCTAGAATACTCAAAGGGGCATTCTTCAACAGATATCTCAGGAATAGATGCTAGTGCAAGAGTTGCTATGAACTCTGTCTGAGGAGCTTTGTCTTTCCTCGTAGAGTGGAAAGGTTGTGGTTTTGGTGGAGAAGAAGGTGGAGTGTAGATCTGTAAGGGTTTACTCCACAGATCAGCTAGTTTAAGGTATGGATCAACAAGTTTAGTATATGAAGGTGATGGTTCAAAAAGCTTTTCAGGCTTAGGCTTTGATTTGGTTGATTTGGGCTTAATGGTGGTAGGATGGATATACTGCCTGATCAAAGGATAATTGAACTTGAATACCTTTTCATCGTCAACTACTTCAGGGTATGAAAGTGGAGAATAGATTGGTGGGATAAGATATGTTGATGAAGGATAGATCGGTTGGTTAACTGGAAAGGATGTAGGATAGTTTCCATAAACATTCTTATAATGTACTTTCCGCGTGTGTCAAATATTAGTTGTGTCGAAATCGGGCTCGAAAGCAATTAGTCAAAATATTTAAAAGAATACTTTCATTTATTTCCATATATTTGCTTTGAAATTTAAACACTGATTTCCTTATTCTCCTATAGTACTTTTATGTGCACATATGTAAAGAAAATTAGTAAACATAAGATAAAAGTGTGGAAATGCAACTCACATAAGCAAAAGACACTCACCTCGAAAAAGGAAACTGTAAAAAAAAAGGAAAAATAAATGAGATATTAATTGTAATATTCATACGTTGAAGAAGTGATGCAATATGAGAAATGAGTTGTATGTATACTGTGTCCTCCAAGTCAGGACCATGTTTGTCCATGTGATATTTCTGTGTTTCAATTTCCTTGATTATGTTGAAAAAAGAAAAGCTAAAAGGCATTTAAAAGCTAGTAGGAAATATGTACCTGGAAAGGAGGACGTGTCTACAGAATAATTAGACAAAGGGATAAGAAAAGATTTGATCCTTGAAGTGCAATATTTGGTCCTTGTTGCCATCCTCGAATCATTCTGGAAATATTACGAAATGAGCCATTCAAGTATAAAATTCTTCATATCATATAATTCTTGAGGAGAGGGCTTTTACGGGAAAAGTTACAGAGAAAATGAATCAACTGCTAAAGAGGTATTTCTCACATATTCTTAACATAGTTCGTATTATTAGGATTTATTCTTAAAATTGATATGTGTAAAAGCCAAAGTTAAAGTCCACGTACCTATTGTACAAAATTTGTCGTTTTGCGGGAGTTTGAGAAAAATCATAATATACACAGTCTTCTCTTTATATTTTTACAAAGAGATTATTTCTGTAAGTAGAACTTGTGACTTTATGATCACAATGGAGTAGTCAATAATGCTCGCCCTCTAAACTTGATACTTATAATTATCACATAATTCCTCAAAAAGAACTTTTTGGGTAAAATCAACATATTGGAAAAAAAATGTATAAACATTAATATGTAATGTTTATAAACATTAACATAAATATGTAATTGAAATTGCAATAAGGTTTTGTGATAAATTAAATCAAATTAACATTTATTTTAATAAAAATAAAATTCTTAAATTCTTAAAAATAAAATTCAAAATGATTTAATAATCAATTAGATGTTAATTTTTATTTAAATTTGTTATTTACTATAAATTAATTTATTTTTTATAAAAATAATTTCCAATGTGAAAAGATAGTTTCATTTGAAATCTTAGATTCTAGAATACTTTTATTTATCATATTTTATAGATAATGATATATTTATTATTTTTATGTTAACAATAAGTTACATTATCATATATTATTAATAATATATTGACATTACACATATAAAATTTTATGCCTTTTGATATAAATAATAAGATGTAATATATCGACTAAATCAAATAATAAGAGTTTTTGCAATTTATTTATTAATAAAATTAATATAATTACTTGTAAGAAATTGATCATCTTATTTTTTAGTTTATTACATAATAAATAAGATTTTAATGAAAGAATTAATTTACTATTATATTAAATTAATAAATCAATATATTTTTCACATATAATCTATATTGTTTGCTAATTTATAATCACCTTTCTGTGACATGACTATATAACTAGAGTATATCGCGTGTTCAAACATGTTATATCAACGAAATTTTACAACAAAACTTAAAGGAAGAATTAATTTCGTATTTTTCACAAGATATAAATATTGTTCATAACATTTTTAAAAAACAGAGATTTGGATAAAATTAAAAAGTTATAAGAAATATTGATATCATTTATTTTAAGCTTACTCCTGCATAACTAAAAAGTCACACTAAAATCACTTAAATAGCCTTTTTGTAGAATAGAAAATGACGACGGTACAATTGATGTCCTTTTCCAAATTTTGCAAAACGAAGAATTTTATACACCGGGATTGTTGTCGTCGTTGTTTGTTGTTGTTAATATTTTTCATCTTAAATTGAAAAAAAAAACTCAAATAACTTTTTTTATACTAAATTTAAAAGCGAACCCAAAAAACTAAAATTAAAAGTGGAAATTGATTTTCTTTTCCTAAAGTATCCTCACTCAACTTGTGTAATGTCTAGTCTAAGAAGCATCCGTGAGCTTGCAAAAATTGCCATAAACTCGGCTAGTCCGTGAATTCATGTTTGTTTATAAGCATTTAAACTAAAAACAAAGCCCCCTTGGCTACGTCCTCATCATGTGACACCTTATTTAATGATATCAGACGAATATGTTAACCTACTCGTATACTTCTTCCAAACTCAGTGAACAGAGAAGAAGAAAGAATCAGGTGTTAAATATTTGATAAAGGAACGTAATTAAGAAATGATTAAGGGGAACGAAAAGAAGACAGTTCCTGGACTTAGTTTCAGGTTTCAGAGAAATGCAAGAAGAGAGTACCTGGATGAGAAGGTAACTCTGGCCATCAATGAAATTCTTGATGACTTTGAAGGTTTGACCATAGTAGATATGGAAGTTCTGTGCATCCTCCACTTTTGAAATGTTGCCCACTATCGCATCTGATGAACTTGCAAGACCCGATCCATATGTACTAGCTCTGAAGAGAAGTACCAGAGACAGGAACATGTGCAAGTTCAGCATTTTATGAAATGATAGAGGAGACATCAGTGACCGACGAATATATTGGAACAAGCTCGTTCCCTCCCTTTCTCTCAACTTAAGACTACTACTGTCAGCCCAGCTATGTTACAGCTGCCTGTATTTAGAGAACAAATGCATAGTGCAGTGGCCTATGTACCAAACCTACAGTAGGACACACACGCAAAGACAGATAAAGAGAGAGGATTTGCAGCTTTAATTGGTAAGAGAAAGGGTTCTAAATCTAAAGTGGGCTAGGCTCTGTAGAGTTCGAACATAAATATAGTATGTGAATTATTTGGGTGAGAAAACGAGTTGGTGAACCCGTGAACTCTATCTTGATTTTTGCCTCATTTGTCATCTTCTTTTCACCACTTTGCTATCCTTTTCTATATCCACCATGCCATGATATCCACCATGCCATGTGCTCTCTTCCACTACCACTCACCCACACTTTATGTCACCCTATATTGGGAGTCACCGAGTATGAACTAAGTGCTTAACCAATGCAATCCCTTACACAAGATCCGTAGGAGTTCGTGATAGGAAAGTATAGCATCTAAAACACATAGACATTATTTATAATATAAACTACCTGCTTCATCAAATAAAAACAGGACACCCAACATACATTTGTGAGTTAATTATAATATCAAAATGGCAAGTCAATTTCTAGACGATCTATTTATATGACCAGACAAAAAAAGAAGAAGATATGTTTAAACACAAAGGAGGATGGTGTGACTAAATAATTCAAAGTTACTAATGTTCCATGAAGCTTTGAAACTATTACAATGCATATTGAAAATCATCATAACTTGAAGTACCATGAATTTCTAACTAATAGTTTTATTATTTTAATGCAGATGTTGGTAAATTTTTATACACAAAAGAAATAGGGACTATAAATATGTTGGAAAAAGATAAAAAAAGGGATGTGGGTGTCAATAAATTGAGTATGCAGTGTTGAAAGAGTTATTAAAGGACGAGGGGCATCACGTGAAGTCAATGTTTTACTAGCAATGAAAATGGAACAAATAGCCATTAAAACATGGATGGTGAGAATATAAGTATTAATGAAGAAGGGTCATTCTAAGTTGAGGTGGAATAAAATAAGAAAGAGTTCTTTGTTTTAAAGATGAGTAAATCTCAAAGTAAATCATCTAAAGATGAACTTTATGATAAAGCAAACACAAACAAGAGGGGGTGAATTGTGTGTGACAAAAAAAAACTTTCCGCAAGTTACTTTCAATTCATATTAAAACATATCCTAGTTAAAGAATAAAAAATAATAAGACCCCGTCAGACAATAAAGCTTTTTAAATGACAGGAGCCTGTTAGACAATAAGAGCCTTTTGTGGGATAGGACCCTACTTAAACGAATGGAGCCTACGAAATGATAAATCCTATTAGAACAATTTTTTTTAAAAAAGGTGTTTGTTAAAACTGAAAGAAACCGTCAGCAAGTTGAAAACAGAATGAACCTATTATAAAAGTAAAAAAGCCTCTTACTGAAATGAAAACACATACAATATAATGCGGAAATATAAAAGATAAGAAAAGAGAGAAGAAGGACGTAGTCGATTTACACTGGTTTGGTTTACAACCCAAGCCTACGTCTAATCACCAAGTATTCAACTTGAGTATTTTACAATAAAATCAAGTAGCAATTTGATGAGCCTCTCTAAGTTCACAAGTTAATATTTTTCAAGGTTCTTCAACCTTCCACACTAGTAGTATTTCATTAGCCTCTATAAGCTCTCAAATAAAAATGAGGTTTGCTTAATATGAGTTTCAATTATTTCTCTCAACAAAATTTCACTTTCTAACGCATAAGAGAATTTTTACAAAGATATCACTTTTAAGAATGTATATGCTTTTGATGAGTTTTGACAATATAGCTTCGCAAGCTTATGTATTATTTAGTTGTTGTTCATAGTTACATTGACTCTTCCTTAAATAGTCAATTTCTCCAACTAATCGTTCCTTCACTTACATCTTTAGTCAACTGGATGGATTTTAATTTAAATAACTTCGATGTCATCTTTGCCAAAAATCTTCCAATAATCACAGGGCTAATATACATCCTTTATAATTAGTTGGATCCTTTCAGATAAACCATTTCTAATAGGTAAGTTTATAATGAAGCTTTCTACAAGAAAGAAAGCGTATTTATTATAATTTTATTTCCTTTTGAGAATAAGACCGTTAATTATATAAGGAAACGAATTCAATTTGAATTTTGAAATATTATACAGTTATCATCAAAATAATTAATCATAAACCTTGAGCTAATAATCACCCCATTTTTGATGATGATAAGCAATAATAGATATATTTTTCAAAATTCAAAGAGATAATAGATGATTTCGAAAAAATACCTGTGACTTTTATATGTTCATACATAATTAGAAGGAGCCTGTCTCTTAAGAAAAAAAACCTATCGTTTATATATCACATGTTTTCACAATTTTAACAGTATAATCAATCACATATATAATTGAGGCAATATTGAGAAACATATAATCACATATGCGAAAATATGCAAAAAAATATCCAAATAAACTCTCCCTCCTTTGTCATTATCAAAAAATAATAAAGTATATAGAGGAAGTAAGATAAAAAGAATGAAATAGATGAAAAAATTGACGCAGTCAATGAGGAATTTTCCTAAGGAAAATTTGCAAATCCATAACTTGGTTTTGGAGGCTATCAATTTGTTCGCATATTTGATCTTGATTTGCGTGAATGTCCCTCAACAGTTGTAAAATATCCACACTGTTTATTTCCTGAAGAGGAACAAGAGCCTGTTGCTTTGGAGTAGGACCTACAATTTCTTGTATCCTTTCAGATCGCTACTCTGAGGTAGGACCCAAGAAGTCTGCTATTCTTTCTGTTTTCTTCTCCACCCAAATATTTTCTTTCAGATTGTACCTAAACTGGGAGGGGATAGAAGAATGAAACTTGCCCGGTTCATACTGCATCAGATTGTCAAAAGGAACACCAAAATATGTGAAGATCTTGGTTAACAGCATTCTATAAGGCAGACCTCTAGTAGTGCTCTTATGACTTCCCTTTTCCACCATAAACTTCAGAATCATTACTAGGAGATTCATTTTGTCGCCCTTCAGAAGATTGTATACTACATAGATATCTAGGGGACTAAATCTTTCTACTGTGCTACTTTTTGAAAAATTTGAAGTAGCCAATATTGATGCGAGGCATCTAGGCGGTAGGTCCAAATTTCTAGATATGGGTCTCCCTTCATTGGCATTCTCAATATGCAGACATATGAAGTCCATAATCTTTCCCAAATCAAGATCAGTAATGTCCCACTTATGACAAGGAAGGTCAGTCGTACCTATGGGAGCCATGTTAAAAATGTCCCCCAATATATCCTTTGTTATTAAGATCTCGCATTCCTGCACCCAAGATATGATGGCTAGCTTTCCATCAATTTCTTCTTTTCACATGTGTGTGTAATAACATTTGACTAATTTATCACACACTATATCATCCAAATTCAAATAATTCTCCCACCCAATAGTAACAAAGAAAGTAGAGAGAGGAATACCATTATCATCGAACATGTGAGGAGGCACAATGCATCCAACAACCACTTTTCTCTTTTTTTACTGCATTTCATAGCGTGCTTCAACTTCCATTGATTGAAATTATTTTATTTGTGGTGACAATTTTTTCTTAGTGAGCTTTTTGGACCTTTTTCCTCTAGGGATTTCTTCAAACAGATCTTGTTCTATAAATAACTCATCCCTGACAATGGCTTCCTCAATGTTATCTTCAACTATAGGCTCTTTGCCTTTTCTTTTCTCTTCCCTTTTTCCTCTTGCTTGACTCATCTTTTTCTTTTTCTTTTGCCTCATCAGTTTCTTTTTATGGAGCTTGTTTTGAGACAATTCCTTTGGTCTATGGTCTTCTTTCCAACTGAGAAGGTTCTTCATCTGAACGATCGTCATTTATTGCCCAGTGCACTTCAAACACTTTCTTCTCTTTTGGATAAGCTTCAGGAATTGCTGAAGTTTTTGGAGAAGGAATGGGTAAGGAGAGAATAGGTAAATGGAATCTCACATTTTTTAGTAACTCCCCCTTACTGAAAGTCTCTTCTTCTTCTTCACTTTCTTCTTTCTTTTCTTCTACCTCTTCTTTTCCTTTTTCTTTTTCTTCTGAGTCAGAAGCATATTGTTTTTTCGATTGTTTCTTCTTTGTCATCTGAAGAGGAATCAGGATAATCTAGAGATAACATAGCAACAATCTTCCTTTTCCTATCTTCTGGGGTCTCCCGACTAGGTATTTTTGAAGTTTGGATGTTTGAGGGGACAGAAATAGGTTCAGTAGTAGTGTCCAGATAACCTACTATGGGAGACAAAGATGAGGAATCATAAGCAAAGTTTTATTCATGACGAGGTGTTTTGTTATAGCTAGAAGTTGAGGCCAAACATTTCTTCTATCCTTTTGATTTTGTTCTTGTCATTGTAAGTAAGCTTGGTGAAGTTTGAGAGAGAAAGTAGAGGCAATGCAAAGAGTTAGGGTGCAAAGAGAATAATAAAGAAGACAAGAGAATTTTGTTTAAGGTATACTGAGTGATTCTTGAGCATTGATCTCATGAGATGATGAGTAGACATATAGACCAGAAGAGGAAGCGTAATCAGTAGCGTATCTTCTGACAAATATGTATGTAGAATTGTTAGATTGCGCATGCATTTTAAAAGTTAAAACAGTGCCTTAATGACTTCCTATTTTAGGACACATGTAATCTTGCTCTATTAAACCAAGAGGAGCTTTCTAAGATGAAGGGCTGTCTAAATTCTAAGGAGCCTACCAAACCAGGAGAGAGTTTGTTAAGAATTAGAATAGAAGGAGCCTGCTAAGTGAAAGGCAAGGACAAGTAGTAGAGAATATTCATGCAAAAATAATATTAGAGAGTTTACACATACCAAGCTCTTTTCTTAACATGTAAAATCTATCTTCAAAGAGTGAATTGGTGAAAATGTCAATTACTTGATTCTTAGTATTAACATGCAAAAGATCAATGGTTCCTTCTAAAACATGAACTCTAAGAAAATGGTGTTTGATTTCTATATGTTTAGTTCTAGAATGAAGCACAAAATTTTTAGAAAAATTTATAACACTTGTATTATCACATAATATAGGAATATGAGAAAAGCTTAGAGAAAAATCTTGTAGTTGATGCTTCATCCATAAGATTTGAGTACAACAGCTAACAGTTGCTATGTATTCTGCTTCAGTTGTCAAAAGTGCTATGCAATTTTGCTTCTTGTAGGAACAAGATACTAAACATCCTCCAATAAATTGACAGTAACCACTTGTGCTTTTTTGATTGACTTTATCACCTGCATAATCTGCATCACAATAGCTCACTATGTCAAATGAATTAGTTTTTGGATACCATAGTCTAAAATCCATAGTTTCTTAGAGATATCAAAAGATTCTTTTGATTGCTTGAAGATGGCTTTCTTTTGGATTTGATTGAAAACATGCACAAAGACACATATTAATCATAATGTCTGGTCTTGAGCTTGTAAGATATATTAGTAATCCAATTATTCCTCTATACTTTGTCTCATCCATAGCTTTGCCTTCATCTTTATCAAGTTTAGTTCTAGTGTATATTGGAGTACCCATTAGTTTGACATTCTCAGAATGATATTTCTTGATGAGTTCCTTTGTGTATTTATCTTGGTTGATGAAGATTTTTTTTCTCTGTTTGTCTGATTTTTAATCTGAGAAAGAATGATCATTCTCCCATCATACTCATTTCAAACTCCCCTACATTAACGCTAAGAATTCTTCACAGAAGGATGGATTAGTAGCACCAAATATTATGTCATCAACATATATTTTCACTATGATAGTTGTAGATTGCATCATGTTTTAATGGGTAGTTTTGTGTGTGTTTAGTTGTTAATTTGATTATTTAGTACGTGTTTAGGTTAGAACTGTGTTAGTTTGTTAAATATTTGTGTTTTACATGTTTTATGGGTTAGAGTATGCTTTTGATCTTCAATGTTGTGTATTTAAGGTGTTTTGATGAGTTTGCTACTTTTCAGGGTCAATAACAAAGAACAAAGGAGTTTCAGAGTGAACTTGGTCCATAACACAAGCCCAAGATCGTGGCAGGCAGGCTACGATCATGACAGAGAGCTTACTCAAGGGCCATGATCGTGTCATATAGGCCACGATCGTGGGCAGCATCGGGACAAATGTGGGGACACTTCCAGACTCAAGTTTTCAAGGGACTTTTCGAACCCCGAAAAGACCCTAGGTTACCCTAAATAGAAGAAAAAAAAACCTTAGGCATTCCTTAGAGATACACAGATTTTTGTAGTCACCATTCATATTTTTTTCATCGATTGTTCATGAAAAGTCAAAACTTCGAGGTGCAAAAGGTGGGGATCGGGATTTACAATCAAGAGCCTCCATCATTCCATATTTTCAGATATAAAAAGGGAAGAAAGCTACCATTGTATTTGTTTTATTTTTATTTTTATTTCAGTATGTTTTGTATTCTAAAGAATATGGATATGGTTGAAGTTGTTCCTATTATGAGTAGCTGAATTTATTATAGAGATTACTTTTAAACTACTTGTTGAACTCTTACTTTGTTGTTTTGAATGAATGAATGCTTTTGATAAATGTTGTGTTTAAACCTTACAATATATTGAGAATTTGAGTTGGGTAAATTGTGTAGGGTTGTACAATGAGAATTGTCACCCTATAGACCTACATTTATCAAGTTAATTGATTAGTTAGAGAAAGATCTTGACTAATTAGTTGATTACCCATAAGACAACTTCATAACTAGTTAAATTGGTGGACTGATCTTGTAGATTGAGAGATTGCATATTCAGTTCCATTTAATTTGACTAGGGAGATTTGATTACACCTTGAGAGAGGGTGGGTGAGACATTAGGACGTCTTAGGTGAGGCATAATTTAATCAACAAGATAGTAAGGAAACAAGATAAGGAAAAAGTGATCTCTAATCTTTAATCTTGAGATCAAAGTTTCTGCTCCTTTGTTACATTATTTGTTCGTTACTAGTTTATTTGATTTAGATTATTTTTCAGTTTTTATTATTTGAATTTAAGTATTAAACAAAGAACAACATGAATTAAATGGTGCCTAAGCACAATCTCTGTGGGACGATATCCGCTTTTTACTACAAGTAACGACTCGTATACTTACGTTTTTTAGCAAAAAACAAGTAGTTTGTTTTTGCATTCAACACACCATGAGTAAATCTTCCTTTCTCTTAATAAATAAGGTTTTATCGACCTTTCCTCTTTTAAAGTTATTCTCAAGTAGAAAGTTACTTAACCTCTCATACTAAGCTCAAAGAGCCTGCTTTAAACTATATAGAGCTTTGGTTAACTTCATCACGTAATCCAGATGGTTTTCATCTTCAAAACCTAAGGGTTGCTTAACAAATACTTCTTCGTTAATATAACCATTTAAGAATGCACTTTTAACATCCATTTGGAACAACTTGAAGTTTCTATAGCATGCAAAGGCAAGTAAAATTCTAATCGATTCCAATCTAGCAACATATGTATAAATTTCATCAAAATCAATACCTTGCTGGTGATTCTAGCCTTAAGCTACAAGTCTAGCTTTGTTTCTTACCACCTTATCATTTTCATTAAGTTTGTTTCGAAACACCCAATGAGTTTCAATAACTGACTTGTTTGATTAACAAGGCACCAAATTCCATACTTTGTTCTTGTCAAACTGACTGAGCTCGTCTTTCAAAGCTGAGACCCAATTCTTATTAGTAAGAACTTCTTTAATAGACTTTGGTTCTAATTGTGTGTATACCTCTCTATTCTCTCGGTGTTTTTCGTTGCATAGGTTCCTGGTAAGATGAAGGAGCCTGCTCTATTCTAGCATTAGAGGAACCTTCTTGATTTTGTGATTCTAAAGGTATTTTAAGAGTAGTTTGATTTTTCGATGTATTTTTAGGAATCAAAGGATGCTATTCATCATCTGAGTCAGTTGCTATTGTTAAAGGAAATGCTTTATAAAATACCACATGTGTCGATTTTGATATCTTCTTTGTTCTTTCATTATATACTTAGAATCCTTTACTGTTGGTTCTGTAGCCTAAGAAAATAGATTCGTTTGATCTCGCATCGAACTTTCCAAGGTTGTCTTTTCCATTGTTTAGGATGAAACACTTGCAGCCAAATGCTCAAAAGTAAGAAACATTTGGTTTTCTTCCTTTCCACAACTTATAGGGGGTCTTTTTCAGAATAGGTCTTGTAAAACATCTATTAAGTACATAACATGTCGTGGATACTACTTCTACCCAGTATCCATAAGATAGTCCACTTTCACATAGCATGGTCCTAGCCATATCAACCAACGTTATGTTCTTTCTCTCTACAACTCCATTTTACTGAGGCTTTTTTGGACAAGAGAAGTTATGAGTTATACAATTGTTATCACGGAATTCTTCAAACTTTATGTTATCAAATTCTCCTCCATGATTGCTCCGAATTGAAGTAATGCATTACCCTTTTTCTATCTAAAATTTTCTGCAAAACTTTTCAATCACTTCAAAAGCATCATCCTTCTTTGATAAGAAATAAACCCATGTAATTCTGGAGTAATCATCTACTAGAACAAAATTGTAATGTTTACCACCAAAACTCTGAGTCCTAGTGGGACCTGTAGGAAAATCCCGGTGTGTCCATCACATGAACACGGTGCGGAAAACAAAAATTTTTATCCCGAGACGTTCCCGAAAGCCAGGATCCATGTGTATATATAAACAGTCAAACCATAACGACCAAAGTAGACCGTCTCTAACG